>JAQZBX010052337.1:0-19162 GCA_029593785.1 Cabassous unicinctus
CTGCGTGTCTTCTCTGTGTCTGCTTGTCTCCCCCTTGCTGTGAGGTCCTGCTGCATCAGCCCACGGCGCCGCGTGAGCCGGCCTGCCCTCACAAGGAGGCGCTGGGAAGCGAACCTGGGGCCTCTCATATGGTAAACGGGTGCTCTATCCATTGATCCACACCCGCTTCCTGCGGTGAGGTTGCTGCATCAGCCCACTGCACTGCTCAGGCCAGCGTGCCCTCACAAGGAGGCCTCGGGACGCGAACCCGGGCCTCCCATATGGTAAACGGGGGCTCTATCCACTGAGCCACACCCGCTTCCCCCTCCAGTGTATTTTTAATTTCATTTATTTTGCCTTTCATTCCCATAAAATATGTTCTTTTTCTATGTATGCTTTCAGATTCTTCTTTGTGCTCACCCACTGACTTTTTATTATCCTTAATCTCTTTGGCCATCTCATTGAATTTATTGAGATTTGTTTGAACATCTATGATTAGTTGTCTCAACTCCTTTACGTCATCTGGAGGCTTAGTTTGTTCCTTTAATTGGGCCATGTCTTCCTGTTTCTTGGTATGGATTTTAATTTTTTGTTGGTGTTTGGCATCTGGCTTACTAGATGTACTTATTCTGGGTGCAGTTTCTCTCTTTAGTTTATGGCTTTCTTGCCCTTTCCCCCTTGCTAGTAGCAGCTGAGGATGTAGTTGTTACTGTAAGCTGTGGAGGCTGATGCTGCCCATGTTGCCCCAGGGACCAATGAATCTTCTTCCACCTTTCTCCTCTGCCAGAGGTTGGGATGGAGCTTTAGCCATGTGTAATAATCCAAAGTCATGCAGGCCAAGACCATGTTTAGTTGCCCAGAGAGAATGATGAAGCTTCATACCCCTTCCTCTCCTGCCTGGGGTGGGAATGGAGCTGCAGGTGTGGGCAACAATCTATGCCATGCAGGTCCAAAATGACTACAGCTGCCCAGGTAGACTGATGTAGCAACAGCCGCTCTCCTCCCCTGCCAGGGGAGGTGATGGACCCTCTGGAGTGCCAAACAATCTAATCCATGTGGGCTGAATGTGTGTGCAGTTGTCCTGAGAGGCTGAGGGAGTACTGTCCCTTCTGCCCTTTAGGGGGTGGGGATGGAGCCACAGGTACCCAACAGTTCAGTCCATGTAGGCCAAAAGTGCCTACTGTTGTCTGGAGACACTGATGAAACACGAGCTCCCTCCTATCCTATTGGTGTGTGTGTTTGTGTGTGTGGGATCAACATGAGCCTGACAGTCCAGTTTGTGCAGGGCAAAAGTGCCTGTACTTGCCCGGAGAAGCTGAAGAAACATCAGCCCACTCCTATCCTATCTGGGTGGATGGGGAGAGATGGAATCAAAGGTGCTCAACAAACCAGTATGTGTGGCTGAAAGTGCCTGCAGTTGCCTGGAGAGGCTGGTGCAGATCCCACCAGCTTCCTCCCTGCTGGAAGTGGGGCTGAAGCCTAGGCTAGGGCTGCAGTCTGATTTGAGTGGGAAGAAGTCAGTCCCTACTATCACTGTGATTTTCAATCTGTCCTGCTTCCTCTCATGCTGCGGGCAGAGTTAAAATGGCAGCTACCGGCCTCTTTCCAACTTGGACAGGTTCAAACTTTAGCTGTTCTTAGTATTATACTTTAGCCAGCCAAATGTACTAATCAGTAGCTGAAGTTGGTGGCCAACCATCTCTTCCTCTCCTGTTTTCGGGAAATGGAGCTTTCAACTCCAGCCACGGTAGCTCCCAAGGCAGTCCACTGCCAGTGGAGGATGAGTAACAGTCTCCACAGCATGGAATGCTCTACTCACAGCTTCACTGCAGATGGGCAGTCTCCTTCTTCCATTGTTTCAAGGATGTTGCAGAATGCTCTTCTCGTCGCCTGGCCCTCCAAACAGGTGCTTTAGATAGCTCTGGGTGATTACTAACTGCCCTGTAGGACAGGCTGACTCTTGGAGCTCCTTACTCAGCTGCCATCTTGCCCCTCCCCCTATAACTATTTCTTTTTTGTTTTTCTTGGTTTATATTTCTATCATGTTCCAGGATTTTATTAAATGTCTGGTTTTTCTTGGTTAACTGTTTATATTTTACCAATTTTAAATGCCCCCATTATTATATATATAAGTGCCCCTTGATCTTCAAATTTTCCCTGGGTTCAGAGAACAGGAATTTGGATAAGAAAGGATACCCCATTTTCAAAGTTGGTTCCTGAGTTTTAGATTATGAGTAGTGAAAATTTGGATTGCATGGATTATTTTACTTAATTCCTATGTACAGTACTGTTTAGTCATAGGCAAGAGGGTTTCTTGCCCTGGACCCTGGGGCCTGAGCCTTAAAAGACCCCACTCTATTGCACCTCTGGCTACACCCTCACTGCAAGGTGAGGAATCCATAGGACCAAGCGGATGTACTTCTCTAGAGCTTGCACCCTCCCTTATTGATATGTTTTAAGTATCTGGGACCTCAGAATTCCCTAACATAACAGCCCAAGGCTGCTTCCTGGGCTTACATGGGCCTCTTCTGATACATCTTCTTGAGGGTTACTGCTGCACAGTGTGTGTACCACTAGCTCAGGGGTGGATAAGAGGTGGCTATGTGTAGGGGTATTGACAGGACTTAGACTGTAAACTGGAATGTCCATATATGTCTGTATAGAAAGCCACCTCATGGGGTAGGATTTTGCCAGGGTGAAGATAAGAAGAGTAGCAAAGAATTCTGAATTCAAATCTGGAATTCCAAGACCTTATCAAGATATGTATTTCATGGTAGAGCAGAATAAATTAAATTTGTTTTCCAGCATGATTTACACGTTTCTAGTATTTAGTTTTATAGTATGTGGGCCTCCATTTGCATTCTTACCTGGTTCCCCCACATGTAAGGAGCAGGCCTGCTTTTGTATTCTTTGATCTGTTTCTACATTTTTTATTTGCTATGGTTAATATTACAGTGCCAGAACCATGTTTCATTTCTCCTGCTTCATAAAATAGTTTATAGTCTTTCCTCATTCTCTTTTTTTTTGGAGTGTTCCAGTCATTTAATTTTTATTTTTTAAATCTGCTTCAGGACTTTTTTGTTTTTTTATTTTTATTTTTTACTTATCCCGCCCCCCATTGCTGCTTGTGCTAGCTGTCTCCTCTCTGTGTCCATTTGCTGCGTGTTTCCTGTGTCTACTTGTCTCCCTTTGTTGAGTCATCTTGCTGCGCCAGCTCTCCACAGCCATCAGCTCTCCGTAGGTGCGGGCCAGCTTTGCCCTCACCAGGAGGCCCCGGGAACTGAACTCAGAGCCTTCCATATGGTAGACGGGAGTCCAATTGCTTGAGCCACATCTGCTTCCCAGCTTCAGGACTTTTGAAAAAAATCACACTGATGCTTTGATTAGAATTGAATGGTAATAATATATGAATTTAGTAAGAATTTCTTTACATTATTGATTCTCATATTCCACAAACAAGCTGTGCATCTTCCTTTATTCAAATCTTTCTTTTTAAGTCCCTTACTAGAATTTTAAAGGTTTTGCTCACTTGTAAAGTTCATTTCTAGGGTGTTATGTCCCTTTTGTTGTTGTTGCCATTGTTAATGGTATCTTCTTAATGTTAAATATGTTTTTTAATGAGCTCTTCTGTTGGTTTTTAAAATTCATTCAAAAGTTCAAAAATAATAAATTCTTATTTGAAAAACTGTAAAAGAACAAATAGTATAACATTCTCCCTCAGAAACCCTGCAATTCTATTATGTGCCTTTTATTTATCTAATGATTTATTTGTGATGTTTTTCTAAGTGACTACATAAAATTAATTCTTTATAATAACTACTATTATTAGCTGTTGTTATTAATAGTTTTTGTAAAATTTTTCAATACCATATATATTGTGGTAAAGGATCTTACCATTTTTCAATATAAAGCATTAAACAAGAAGTTGATTTTATTTTAACCTTTAAATTAATACCATGTAGTATTAATGTTTTCAACCCTGATTTCTTTTTGTTTTCATTTGCTCCTTATTAATCACTTTTGCTGATTTCTTCTCTTTTCCCAAATATCTTAATGTTGGCTTGCTCTGGGGCTCAGTACTTACTCCTCCCCTCTTCTCTTTCTCTATACTCATTCTCTTGGTTATATAGTCTCTTTAAAAACCATTTAGGGGAACAGGTGTAACTCAAGGGGTTGAGCGCCTGCTTGCCATGTACAATGTCCTGGGTTCAATCCCCAGCACCTCCTAAAAAACAAACACACACACATTTACATGCTGACAGTTCCCACTTTAAAATCTGCAGTCCAGGCCTCTCTCCTTAACTCCAGTCTCTTATGTCCAGCTGCCTATTCAAAGACTAAAATCTAAAAGAACCCTCAAGTTTATTATGTTCAAAACTGAATTCCAGGGAAGCGGGTGTGGCTCAATCGATAGAGCTCCCATTTACCATATGGGAGGCCCCGGGTTCGCTTCCTGGGGCCTCCTTGTGAGGGCAGGCCGGCCCGCGCGGCGCGGTGGGCTGATGCAGCGGGACCTCAAAGCAAGGGGGAGATAAGCGGACACGGAGAAAGTGCACAGCAAGTGGACACAGTGAACGCAGGCAGCAAGGGGGGGCGGGGATAAATAAATAAATAAATAAATCTTAAAAAAAAAAAACAAAACTGAATTCCATACCCTACCCCCAAACCTGCTGTACTCATGGCCTTTCAAATTATCCTTCCATTTCTCAGACCATAAACTTTGAAGGCATGCTTGTCTCCTCTCTTTCTGTAACATCCCATATCCAAGCTACAGTATATCCTCTTCGCTCTATCTATAAAATATATCTAGAATCTGACGATCTCACCATACCTCCATTGGTATCTCTCAGATCTGAATCACTATTATCTCTTACCTAAATTATTATAATAGCAGGTCTCCTTGCTTCTCCCCTTCCCCCCACCACCTTCCATTATATTACTGACAGTAACCAGATATCAGTTCTCTACTCAGAACAATTCAGTGGCTTTCCATCCCACTCAGAGTAAAACCCAAATTCCTTAGAAGGCTTGTAAGTCCTAAATGATCTGGTTACCCTTTACCTCCCTGATTTCCTCTCCTACTACTCATATCTTTCCAGCCATACTCCTTACTGTCCCCAAACCAAGCATGGTTCAGATTTTGGGCCTTTAAACTAACTGTCCCTTCTACCCAGAATGCTTTCCCTAAATATCTAAACAACTAACCTCTTAACGTCCTTCAAATCTTTGCTTAAATATTAATTTATTAGTGGTTTCTGTCTTTGACTTCCTCTATATTCCTGACCTCCCTTACCTTGATTTTCTTTTTCTCTTTCTTTTTATTTAGCACTTAGTACCTTCTAATGTACAATAAAGTATATTTATTTATCATTTATTTTCTGTCTTTCCTGAGAATATAAGGTCCATGAAGGTAAGGATCATTGTCTGTTTTGTTTACGGGGTTATTGAAAATATCCAGAACCTGGCACAAGGTAAATATTTGTTCAGTGGATGTTCTTGAATGAAGCATCTATAAGAATGGAGATTATTTCAGTGTCTATATTATTAATACAGGCATAAAATTATAACCAACCCCAGACCATCTCTATAATTCCTTCTTGCCCTGAGATTTACCTTACTGATTGTCTTATAATTCCAATCATTCCTTCTCAGATTTCTGCAAGAGCTATTTTTGCTTTCTATTCTTGCACATGTAAGAACTTTGAAAGCAATGTTCCCGTGGTTTTATTTGTTATTAAATTTGCATACTTCGCTTTATGAATGTTCTATCTTCTAGTACTAATAGAAGAGACTTTTTTACTTCTTACTTTCAGGCTGGGAGTCTGTGTGTGAGACTAAAGAAATAACCCCAAAGAAGGACATTTATGAAGAAGAGTCATCCCAGAAGATAGAAAAATTTACAAGCTATGGCCTTGAGTACTATAGTTTGAGAGAAAATTGGAAATGTGAGGGCCATTTTGAGAGGCAATCAAAAAATCAGAAGGCATTTTTCAAGGAAGAGATGACTCATGAAGAAGACTTTGTTAATGAAAGAGATCAAGAATATAACAAGTCTTGGGAAAGTTTCCATCAGAACATACTGCTTCATACACAACAGATAATCCCCAAAGAAGAGAAAGTATATAAACGTGACACACATAAGAAAAACTTTAAAAAAAAATTAATGGCCTTTAAACCCAAAAGTATCTATGCAGAAAAGAAACTTTTGAAATGTAATGACTGTGAAAAAGTCTTCAGCCAGAGCTCATCCCTTACTCTTCATCAAAGAATTCATACTGGAGAGAAACCCTATAAATGTGTAGAATGTGGGAAAGCCTTCAGTCAGAGATCAAATCTTGTTCAACATCAGAGGATTCATACTGGAGAGAAACCCTATGAATGTAAGGAATGTAGGAAAGCCTTCAGTCAGAATGCACATCTAATTCAACATCTGAGAGTTCATACTGGAGAAAAACCTTATGAATGTAAAGTATGTAGGAAAGCCTTCAGCCAGTTTGCCTACCTTGCTCAACATCAGAGAGTCCATACTGGAGAGAAACCCTATGAATGTATTGAATGTGGGAAAGCATTTAGCAATAGATCATCCATTGCTCAACACCAGAGAGTTCATACTGGAGAGAAACCTTATGAATGTGATGTCTGTGGGAAAGCATTTAGCCTTCGTGCATACCTTACTGTACATCAGAGAATACATACTGGAGAGAGACCCTATGAATGTAAGGAATGTGGGAAGGCCTTCAGCCAGAATTCACACCTTGCTCAACATCAGAGAATTCATACTGGAGAAAAACCTTATAAATGTCAGGAATGTAGGAAAGCATTTAGCCAAATTGCATACCTTGCTCAACATCAAAGAGTTCATACCGGAGAGAAGCCTTATGAATGTATTAAATGTGGGAAGGCTTTTAGCAATGACTCAAGCCTTACTCAACATCAGCGAGTTCATACTGGTGAGAAACCTTATGAATGTAATGTTTGTGGGAAGGCCTTTAGTTACTGTGGATCCCTTGCACAACATCAGAGAATTCATACTGGAGAGAGACCCTATGAATGTAAGGAATGCAAGAAAACCTTCAGACAGCGTGCACACCTTGCACATCACCAGAGAATTCATAATGGGGAGTCACTCTCACCACCTAATCCAGTCAATCACCAAGTCATGTAATGTTATCTTTTAAATTTTCTGGAATCTGTCCTCTTTTCTCCATCTCCAGTGTTGTCACCCTAGTCTAAGATTCATCTCATCTGGACCACTGCTATAACTGTCAAGTCTTCCTGTATCCACTTCTTCTCTCCTTAAATCCATTTCCCACAATGCATTCAAACTGATATTTTTAAAATACAAGAACACACACATCACTGCCTCCAGTTAAAACTTTTTTGTTGTTCTTAGGTTAACATCCACAGCTAGAATTATCAATGAGTCTTTCCATTATTTCATTCTTACATACCTTTCAGCCTTATTTTATTCCAATATTCCTCTCTGGTAGCTAGACACTTCCCAAGACTACGAGCTTAGATTCTGGAAAATCATAGCTCTGCCACTACTGTGGCACTCTGTGACTTTGAGCAATCTGCTTGGCTTAACTAACCTCAGGATCTTCTTTAATTTTAAAATTTGGATAATAAAGGATACTCTATTATAGAAATGTGACATTAAATGAAATAATAGTGTCTTGTAGATTGCTGCATATTAAATGAGAAATTTGCATGTAAAGTACTTCACATAGTGCTTCAAATATAGCAGATGTTCAGTGAATATTAATAATAATAATAATACCTTACATGTATTGAGTGCCTACTATGCACCAGGCACTGTTCTAAGTACTTAATATATATTAGCTCATTTACTCCTCACAGCCAAGTCAAGACTCCTTGGTGGACAAAATGGAGCATCCCTGGGAAGCATCAGGTCAGAAATGGGAAAACTTAAATATTTGAGAATCTAAGTGGGCATCTTTGTACTTTAGGTGGGTAATCAAAATATACACAGGCAGTAAAATTACAACTCATAACCATTTTAGGAAGTTTCTAAAAAAGGATGAACTTGATAAACCATGAAGTAAAGAAAATTTTGATTCAGTAAGAAGAATGTAGAACCTATATTTAGATCAGAGAGAAAGTAGAAATTATCAAAATTCTAAAAAAACAATAAACATAGAAATTCATACTTTTCCATAAATAGGCACCAGGCCCAGGTAGTTGCACTGGTGAATTCAAGTTCATTTCCAAAGCATTTAAACTATTCCAGGTTATAGAAAAGAGGGGAGCACCTCAAGTTTTTATCCATTGGTTGCAAAACTGAATTCAAAAGGAGATTTAGGGAGGAAAACTACAGGCAAATTTGTATGTTACTATAGGCTTTCATAGATTCAGTGAATTACTTTTTACCAGACACTGTTTTAGTCATGAGGAGATAACAATGAGAAATAAGAAGGCTATGCCTTCATGGAGCTAAATTCTAAAGGCTGAGACATTTAATTGATACTTTAATATAAAGCAATGGGTAGTCTAAACCCAGAAAACTGAAGAGTACAGAAAGTAAATTAAGAATCATATACAGTCTTGACTGAAGAGACTCAATATAAGTTGATGGTTCTTCCTCATACATACAGTCATTGCAATTCCAATCAAAATTCCTGAATGGGCCTTTTTTCCCTTTAGTTCCAGAATTCATCTCTGAAATGTAAATTCTTGAGAACAGCAAGAAAATTATGGACTCTGATCTATTTGTAAGAATTTTACATATGATAAAGATGGCACTTCATAACAGTAGAGAAAGGCTGGATTTGGGCATGTTTGAGTAATTTACTATATACATCCGTAGTAAGAGAAATGAATTATAACCATTTGGCAATATCTAGTAAAGTTGAAGATATGAATCTCTTTGACCCAGCAATTACCCACTTAAAAATACCCCTGGAGAGTCCCATGTGTGCAGGGAAATGTACATGAAGGTCTACTGCAGCACTGTGAGAATGAAAAATTGAAAGCAATCTATAATAACTGTTAGGCTGAATATGTTAGAACACAAGGTAGAATGAATGAACAAGGGATACTTGTATCAACATGGATAAATCTCAAAAAACATGTTAATTAAATTGAACTAGAGAGTATTTTATATTATATAGTACCACTTATTTATATAAAGTTTGAAAACAAATCAGTGCTATGTGTTTTTTCATGGCTAAATGCTACATAGAAATAGTGTAAAAAAATTCATGGAAATAATTACCAAATTTGGAACAGTGTTGACCTCTGGGGAGGGAGAAAAATGAGATTGGGGAAAGGGTTCAAGGAAGATATTTATCTTTAGTATTTTATTCTTTTAAAAAATAAGCAAACATGGCCAATTCATATGATTTGATAAAAGTGATTGTGAGTATATGGGTACAGATTCTTATTCTCTGTACCTTTCTGTATATTTAAACTATTTCTTAATAAAAAGTAAAGAACATTTAAATGATACTTGCTTTTGCCAGTCATTTCCTTACTATGCCCCAGGAATGTGTTCCTATAATATTCACCATTTTTTTCAAAAAGAAGCTCACTTACAATGAATTTCAGAAGCAAACACTTTTAACAGTCTGGTGTGACTATGCCTCCATGTTTGAGTTTTTGAAAATGACTGTATGGTTGCACAGAGGGTTTTACAGCCTATTTATTACATTTCTTTTCTATGTCATACTTAAGATTTGCAGAGCTCCATTCTGTATGCACCATGATTTATTAATCAATTCCCTATTGTTTCCACCCTAAATGTATAGAATTTTCATGGACCAATTACTATCCTTTCTGATGTTAGAGGGAAATAATTCTACCTTTGTCATAGAACTGTTACATGAATTTGTCCCAATATACATTAAATGCCTACTAGTAATTAATGGTAGCTATTATTTTAGAAAATATACTGGGGGTGGGGGAGGAAACTGGGGAAGGGAAATGGTGTGAGGTCATTACAGTAGAAATTGGGTAGAGACAGCTTTACTTCAGATAGGTATTTAACGTACAGGAAAAAAAGATACAGAGTAACTCAGTCACCATGGTTGCACTTAATATTCAGCGGGATTTTTAATTTTAATGTCACTTATTTTAAATTGTAGTTTTCTGATTTACGGTGTCTAACGGGGAAATAAGCGATTAAGACTATCAAATTGTGCACTGACTGAGCACTGAGGCTGGTCCCGCCTCCCGTCTTCTACTTTCTCCCTGCAGAAGCCGCTGGGCTAGCTTCTGAATTACCCCTTCTAGAAGCCGAGCCATCATGTAATTGTGACGGCATGTGGAAGCTGGAACCGTACCTCACGCTTGGCCCCGTTGGCCAGCTGGGCACCTCAGATGAAAGCTGCCCCCACGCCAACACCAGCAGTTCAGTCACCAGCAGCAGCCATGTCTGATGGCCCAGATGGCAACTGCTGCAGCTAGCGTGGCCGTGGGCTTTGCTCTTGGGCACACGCTGGGCTGTGCCATCACTGGAGGCTTCAGTGGAGGGAGTAATGCTGAGCGTTCAAGGCCTTACATCACTTACCAGAAGCCT
This sequence comes from Cabassous unicinctus, assembly GCA_029593785.1. Taxonomy (NCBI): domain Eukaryota; kingdom Metazoa; phylum Chordata; class Mammalia; order Cingulata; family Chlamyphoridae; genus Cabassous; species Cabassous unicinctus. The sequence goes on from JAQZBX010052337.1 coordinate 10,517, forward strand.
CAGGGAGCCCAGCCAGCAAAGTAGCAGCAGCAGCAGCAGCAGCAGCAGCAGTTTGACATTTGCTGCCATGAGATGAAACAATTTTTGGAGAGTGCCCAGAACCAGGGTAACCTTAAGCTTTGTGAGCATTTCAGCGAGGTGCTGAAGCGGTGCGGATTTGCATGTGGATTAGCCTAATCAAGAAGTTGAAAATGAAAAGGAAAATCTGCTTTCATGACCAAGCTAATTTAGTATAAACCTATAATTGATGGTGAAAGTATAAAGTGTAAAACCACCAGTTAAATCTGTCGTCTACCAGTAATAGCTTCCTTGCTTCAGAATCACAATGGAAGAGGGTGTTCTTACTGTATAGAAGTCCACTGACACGGTTTGAGTTTAAGGCTGGACGAATGTTTATGTGGCCTTAAACCAGTTGCTGTGACGTTACTATCTGTAAACTAATTAGAATAAAGTGATTTTCATCCCAAAAAAACAACAAATTTTTTACCGCTCTTGGAACTTGAGAGGCCTCACACCTACATACCTGAATGACTGAGGATATCTACAGGAAACGGGATTGCAGAATGAAAGAAAACAGCTGTCTACCACACTCCCAACAGCACAGTGAAGTGAAAATTAGTTAAAGCAGTAAATGAAAGTTAATTCTGTCTTCCCCTTTCCTATCAACCTCATTCACATCCTCCAGAATGAGATGTATGTGCTATCTGAGCTAGTTAAGGAAATATATGCTGAGTATATACACTTTTGTCATAGGTCCGTAGCATCACTATGCTGCTTAAATCAAATATTCAAAAACAGCTCTGAAGTGGGCTGTATTCACCAGGCAGCCAGTTGTTGAACAGGCATTTACTCCACGGATTTTAGATTTTAAGGTGGGTATCCATGAAAGACTTGTCACCTTTCAACTTCCATCACTTAAGGCAATTTCTCTCTTCATCTACCACCATCCCTACTCAATTAAAAAAAAATCTTGGATCAGTAAGTTATCAGAGAATATTTGGAATAACTAAGCTCTTCCCTTCTTTTATCTGGAGCCATTCCAATCTCTGATGGGTACCTTTTTAGCTAAACATTCTGAGCTAACTAGACCAGGGCTGCCCAATAGAAATATGAGAGTCACATATGTAACTTTAAATTTTCTAGTTGCCACATTAAAAAAAGCAAAATGAAACAGGTAAAAGTAGTTTTAAAATATTTTATTTAATCAAATATAGCCAAAATAATACTATTCAACATGTAATCAACATTAAAAGTACTAAGACATTTTACATTCTTTTAATTCAGAGTAGCCTCCTTTTAAGTGCTCAGTAACCACACATGACCAGTAGCTACCATGTTTGAGAGCATAGAAAGAGACCTTTACCAAAAGTAACAGGCTGATAGAGAAAAATCATTAAACATATGAAAATACTCCAGGAGGACAAGAGAAGGATGCCAATAGGTAGCAAATTACTCTTTCTAGCTGATGTGTAAATATGCAATGGGTTTTTGTTTATTAATTTCCCACAATTACCTTATTATTTCTAATATTTTCCCCATACATTTATTAATATATTCTCATAAGTTTTCTGTATCTTCTGTGAGTCATAACAAGTTCTTAGTAAACTTTATAGCCTGCCTACTATGAATGTGGTGGAATTGTTTCAAGAATACCACCATCACCATCACCACTAGAGGATGCTGAAATAAGGGGAAAGGGTACACAATTCACTGAACTGCATTTTTATGGATAGACAATTAGTAAAACTACTATAAGACTTTTTAATGCAGCACATTATTTCTAATAACTTGTATTTGAGATAGTCACATGCAATAAAATTTACTCTTTATAAATTGTACAATTCAGTATTTAGTATGTCCACAAAACTCTGCAACTATCACCACTAGCTAATTCCAGAAAATTTTTGTCACACCAAAAAAACTTGACAATTGCTTCTGATTTTCCTTCAACCACTGTAAGCCCTGGCAACGACTGATCTATTTTCTGTCTCTGAATTTACCTATTCTGGATATTTCATAAAAATGGAATCATACAATATATGGCCTATTGCAACTGGCTTCTTTCATGTAGCATAATGTTTTCAAAATTCAACGATGGTCTAGCATGTATCAGAAATTCATTCCATTTTTTTTTTTTTAGAATATTCTTTTATATGTGTATACTACATTTTATTTATTCACTCATCAGTTGATGGACATTTGGATTGTTTTCACTTTTTGGCTATTATGAATATCATTGCTATATACATTTGTGTACAAGTTTTGCATGGACCTATGCTTCACTTTTCTTGGGTATATGGCTAAGAATGGAATTGTTAAGTCATATGATAATTCTATGCTTAATTTTTTGAGGAGCTGCCAAAATGTTTTCCAAAGCAACTATACCATTCCCATTCGCAGTGTAGCAGGATTCCAGTTTCTCTACATCCTCACAATACTTGCTATTGACAGTCTTTTTTATTATAACGAAATCTTATGGTTTGAATTATGTCTTCCAACATATCTTCAAGCCCTAATCCCCAGTCCTGTGACTGAATTTATTTGTAAATTGGATCTTTGAAGATTTTACTAGTTAAGGCCAAACTATATGAGACTGTATTTGGGTGTGCCCCCTAATACAGTATGTCTGGCATCATTACCAGGCGAGGAAATTTGGACACAGAGGCAGAGACACAGGGGCGGAGGCCACATGAAGACACAGAGACTGAAGTTAGGCAGCTACAAGCCATGGAATGCCAAGATTTCTGGCCACCACTAGAAGCTACGAAAAGGCAAGGAAGAATTTTCCCTAGAGCTGTTGAAGATAACATGGCCCTGTTGACACCTTGATTTCAAACTTCTAGCCTCCATAACAATGAGAAAATATATTTCTGTTAAGTCATCAAGTTTGTAGTACTTTGTTATGGCAGCCCTAGGTAACTAATACTGTGAGATATCGTTCTCTTACTTTTAGTTCTTTAGACATAGTTTAGTTCTTAAATCATATTTAAAATAGTTTATTTAATGTCTTTATCTTGTAAGTCCAAAGTCTGGGCCTCCTCAGGGACAGTTTCTACTGCTTTTGTCCCCTGTGAATGGTCCATCTTTCTTGTTTCTTTGCATGTCTCATGATTTTTTGTTGAAAACAGGGCATTTTAAATGATAAAATGTAGCAACTCTGGAAATCAGGTTTCCCCCTTTCACCAAAGATGTTTTGTTTTTTGCTGCTGCTGGTTGTTTAGTGAGTTTCCTGAACTGTCAGTAATGTCTGTATATATATTTTGCCATTTGTAGCCACTGGAGCATCTCTTTGCTCAGCTTAGTGGTACATGAATTGTGTGAGAGAGAATTCCTTAAACATTTTTTCTTGAATCAAGAAATTCCTATCAGTTATTACGGGCTCTGAGTGTGCATGTTCGAGAACATTTTCAATTCAGTTTTCAATTTTTCCAGAAAAATCATGCAGAAAATACAGAGCACCCATATACTCCCCTCTATCACACAGTTTTCTTTATTATTAACAATTTTTATTAGTGTGGTACCTTTGTTACAGTTGATGAAACAATATTATCCTAATTATGCTATTAACTATAGTCCATAGTTTACATTAGGGCTCATTGTTTGTGTTGTACAGTCCTATGGATTTAAAAAAATATATTTTAAAATGTAACACGTATGCAACCTAAAATTTCCCCTTTTAACCACATTCAAATATATAATTTGGTGGTGTTTATTACATCCACAAAGTTGTGTTTACCATCACTAACATCCATTACCAAAACTTCCATCACCCCAAACAGAAACTTTATACCAATTAAGCAATAATTCCTCATCTACAACCCCATCCATGGTAACTTGTATTCTAGTTTCTGACTATGAATTTGCTTATTCTAATTATTTCATATCAATGAGATCATAAAATATTTTATTTTGCTCTTTCTCATTTCTTGAGACAGGGACTTAAACTATTGGTTTGAGTCCTTTCCTCTTTTCTAAGGAAACATTGAATGCTATAAATTTCCCTCTTTGTACTTAAGTTTTAGCTGCATTCCTCAAATTTTGATATGTTGTATTTTCACATTCATTCCATTCAGTGCATTTTTATTTTGAGACTTCCTCTTTGACCTATAAGTTGTTTAGAAGCATACCATTTAATTTCAAAGTGTTTGACGAGTTTCCTCTTGGTTTTCTGTTTTTATTGATTCTAGTTTGATTCCATTATGGTCAGAAAATGTACTCTATGATTTTAACTCTTTTACATTTGTTGAGGTTTGTTTTGTGATGCAGCTAATAGTCTATATTAGTGAATATTCTTGTGTACTTAAAATAATTATTTTGCTGTTAATTGATAGTTTTCTATAAATAATATATTTAATTATAGATCTAAGACTAAAACAAATGTAAAACAATGTCACTAGGAGCAAACTTACATTTATGTATTGGTGTACCTGTGTAAGTTTTCTCCAGGGGATATATTTATGATATATCTATATGCTGGATATATCTGTATGGTGGATCATAAAGTATGTGCATCTTAAAATTAGTAGGTATTGACTATTTTTCCAAAATAGTTATGATTTTCCCTCTCAACAGATGAGAATTCCCTTCTCCAAATCCTTACCAGTCCTTGATAATTGTCAACTTAATTTTTGCAAGTAAATAGTAATGAGATTGTGTTTTCATATAGTTGTGAATTGCATTTTCCTGATTTCTAATGAGAATGAGCAACTTTTCATATGTTCATTGGTAATTTCTGCTTTCTCTTCTGTGAAATGCCTGCTTTTGCATTTCCCCCATTTTTCTATGAGCTTTCTTAGGTTTATCTGACCCAAAGGAGTTTATATTTTCAAGATCTTTATTCCTTGTTATGCCCGTTATCAATTTATTGCCCCATAGCTCCAACTTTAACCTTCAGTATTTGCTCTGCCATAATGAACTGAACTCTTTAAGTATTTTCTCCTTTGCAGAGAGCATGATGTTAAGCTTTTCAAAAGAGAGCAGTGGTAGAACATTATGAGTTCTGGTGTATGGTGCTTTGCTTTTTCTTGCTTTTCCTAAAGGGTTGTTTAACTTCATGGGTGTGTGAGAACATCCAGTGGTACTGCACCCCAGCCATGTATGTAGAGTGGGTACTCCCTAGGTGACTATTACTGCCCCAGCCAAAGCCAACAGTCTGCCTTCCCGCAGCTCTCCTGATGTGATATGAATTGTAGTTCTTAGACTCACAGTAGCCACTGACTCCCCATGGGTTCTCACCCAACTACTGTGACTCACCTGTGCTGCAGGGGTTCATTTCCTGCCAACTCTCCCAATGCAGACACTTGTGTTCACCAGGCTTTGTACCTGCAGCTCAACCTTCCCTACCAGTCACATCTTAATTGTGTACAAAGATTTGTTTCTTGCTTGCCCAGACAACCCACCTAAATTTTTCACCATCCAGTAGGTTGTAACTACACCTTTTCTGAGGTCTGAACTCCAGACTTGGTGAATGCCCCTTCCAAGTTTATCCTTCCTTTGGAATTCTCACTCAATCCTAGGTTATTCTTTATAGAGTTTTCTTTCCTCTTATACTCTTTTACTATAATTTAATATTTATTTTCTATTTTGGTCTGGAACTATAAATTATATCTCTTAATAGTCTCATTAAATATTTACACTAACTGTAATTACCACTGTTAGGATTTATTTATATACTTTCATGGAAGCTACTTTTTAAGCAAATGAGAAATTGCATATATCACTTCTGATAATGTTCCATTTAGTCATGGGGCCACATCTGGCAAGGGAGAATGGGAAGTTTGGTGCCTAACTGGGTAGCCAGGTAGCCAGGTATCCAGGAAAAAATGAGAATTTTGGCATTCTGCCAAAACTATGGTACATCAATAAAATATATAGCTATAATAATATACATCTACAAAAAAACAAAGAGAAAACTCTTCATGTATGAGAAGCTCTTTGGGACAGAATGTGCTTTCCAAAAATGAATGGCCACCAAAATATATCCCATCCCATATGCTTTTCTAACAACCAGACCCTACTCCCATCAAGATGTGACTGCCTATACCAAAAGAGAATGACAGAAGTGAAGATATATGACTTCTAAGGATAGGCATGGAAATACCTTTATGGCAGATTGTAGTTTACAAAGATGGTCACCACAATATATCACACTCTACAAGCTCTTCTTGCAATTCAGTGTCTTCCACTGAGGTGTGAATGACATGTACTTCCACCTTTTTCTTTTGGGACACTCAATCTTAGGACCCAGGCACCATACTGAGAGGAAGCTAAGAAGCCACATAGAGACACCACAAGTAGGTATTCTGGCTGGTAGCCCTATCTGAGGTCCAGCTGACATCCAGATTCAACATGTGAGCAAGTGAATCTTTAGATGATTCTATCCTCCAACCATCGAGTGACCACTAACTTTCAAGTCACCCCATTTGATGCTGCATGGATCAGAGATGAGCTGTCCCTGCCAAGTGTGTCCAAATTTTAGATTTGTGAACTAAATAAGAGATCTTTTTTTTTTTTTTGAGATCATTGTGTTTTAAGACAGCTTGATGGTGTTATCCAAGCAAAAGAAACTGGAAAAATCACCAGCATATATAAGTGAAAAAGCAATCCACAAACAATATTTTATAGACTATAACATACATATATTTAAAAAGCAAATGGAAAAAGTAAGACTACATTCTAAGTATGCTAACTATATAGATATGCAAATAATTATGCAAACATGCTTTTGGAAATATTACATATGTGGGTCAACTTCCTAATGGGCTTGTGTGGAGAGAGGGTGAGTATGAGTCACAGGCTGATTCAGGATAGGAATTGGTCTTGTTGGCAGTGCATTTCCCTAACAAACTCAATAGGCTTACAAACTATCTGCTACTTTTTAATTTTGAGGCCAAAGATCTTGTCTAAATAGTTTTTAAGCCTGGTGACTCACTCGGTTTACTGGCCCTTTTGCTCATTGCCCTTTCTAGCTCTTAAATATTCCCAGGCAATCATATTGTATATATCCCTAGCCCATTAAATATCTCACTTTAATGATTCTTTCATATCTCCTCTCTTAAACTCCAAACCTCCATATTCCCCGTACTTCTCAGCTGATGGCTCTGCTTACCACTTCGTAAAAGCATTGAAGTTATCATAAGAATTCATCCCAAGATTTCTCCCACTTTATCTACTCACTTCATCAGCACCCTGTATGTTCTGCCTTCCTATTATCAGGAATAAACTTTTCCTTGATATCTAAACCTAATCCCTCCATCCACTAAATCCTAGCCTTCTCATCCACATAAAGTCATTGCTCTAGCAACGCTCCCCACTGTTCTACACCATCATTTTTTCCCTCTCTACCAAGTCATTCTGATCAACATACAGAATTGCTATTTCTTCCATCCTGAACACACACTCCTATTTCTATTTTCCCACTAATTATTAATCAATTTCTTTGCTTCAGGTTGCAGCAAAATGCCGCAAGGAGCTGTCTTTATATTCACTGTCTACACTGAATTCTATCAGGCACTGCTCCAAAAACAAAAAACCCTATTCTTCTCAAGGTCACAAATGACTTCAATGTCGGTAAACACAATAGCCAATTTGCAATTTTCATATTATGTAACCTGCTGTGGTGGTTTGAAGCTGTATATAACCCAGAAAAACATTTTCATAAATTTAATTCATTCCTGTGAACCTATTCTAAGTAGAACCTTTTGATGAGGCTACTTCAGTTAAGGTGTGACCCATCTCAAACAGGATGGGTCTTAATCCTATTACTGGAGTCCTTATAAGCAAAATGAAATTCATACAGATAGAATGCCTCAGAACCTGAAGGGGAACCTGGACGAGAAGCAAGAGACCAGGAGACACTGCCATGCACCTTACCATGTGACAGAGAAACCAAGGATCACTGGCAGCCAGCCACAGAAAGCCACAGTCTTCAGGAAGAAAGCATTACCTGGACATTTTCCCAGCCTCAAAACCTTGAGCAAATAAATTCCCATTGTATTTGCTTAAGCTGCCTAGAAAACTAAAACACCTGCCAATACTACCTGCTAATTTTGGCCATCCTAACTTTGGTTCTCTTTTTACATTTGGCTTCTGTGATGCCATACTGTCTTTGTATTCATTCCATCTCACTAGTCCTCTTTCTTAGCATCCTTTGCTAGTCCTTTTCGCCTTGAACACTTAATGTTGGAATGCACTATGGCTCATCCTTGCTGCTCTTTTTCCTACTGTATCGACACTCATCCACTTAATGACCTCACTTGGGCTTACCATTTTAAATAAATGTAGGCAATAACTACCAGGCCAGTACAGACTAGTACATCCAACTGCCTACTCACTATCTCCATCTGGATGTCTAAAAGACATCTCAAATTCTACCTGCCCCAAACTGAACTCACAATCTTCTCCAACAAATCTGCAGGAACTAACAGCAATTTCCTCCAGCTGTGTTGATGGGAACACCCTCTTTCCCATTGCTCAGGACAAAAACATTTGCATCAAAGTCATCCTGGACTCATTTTTTCTCATACATGACATCTAACCCATAAGCAAGTCTTGCTTGTTCCATCACTTTTACCATATATCTAGAATGCAACCACTTCTCACCCATACCCATTGCTACTACCCTGGTCTGAGCTACCATCCTTTCTC
>JAQZBX010052338.1:0-19159 GCA_029593785.1 Cabassous unicinctus
CAACTGGCTGGTGAAAAGGCAACCTTGAGTTACAAGGCTTTGTAACTGTACAATTTTACCCCAAATAAATACCCTTTATGAAAGCCAACAGATTTCTGGTACTTTTCATCAGCACCCCTTTGGCTGACTAATATGTTAGTGGTGGGACAGTGTATGGTAATCTAGTATTGTATGTATGATTATCCTGTAAACCCACAACTTCTCTAATAAAAACAATTAATAAAAACAGATTGTATCAAAATATTCTCCAAATTGAAACTAAACATTTATGAGTTGAAATCTCTGGGCTTCACCTAAGACTTAGAGTTCCAGTAAAATATTCTTATATGCTCTCTTTAAGCAAAAATAAAAATAATCATAAATAATAAAAATAATTCAAATTAGGTCCAGTCCTATGCCAGTTACCTGATTTATGTCAGTAGGCCTGTACAGTGAATTACGAGGCATGGTCTGAATAATAAGGCTACAGTCTTGGTCCTTAGTAGTCCCCAGGTAATGTTTAGGTTGTCTTGCTCCCATTTTCCATTTACTTTGAGTGAGTCAGTGATTCTGCAAACATTTATTATGTACCTACTAGGGGATAAAAGAATTAAGACATTTTTCCTAGTCCTCACCACTGAGAGAAAGAAGAGGTTTGCTTTTTGAATGTCTGCTTTTGACAATATAAACTATTATAAATAGGAATATAAAAATTTTTAGGAAATCAGGGAGGTCTGATTCTGTATAAAAGAAATCAAAAGGCAAAAAGCGCATTGGAGCTAGAGGTAACCCATGTCTAAAACCCAGCTTTTCTAATTATTACAAGATGCTCTAAACTTAGTGTCCTCAATTTTAAAGTGGTAAATAGTGATAACTATTTCCCAGGACTGTTGTGACAAGTAAATGGCCTTCCATGTGATTATGTGACTATCACATAGTATGTACTCAATAAAATCTACAAAAAAAAAAGGAAACAATGAAAGAACGGTTGGATACTTTGAGAGAAACTATACCCAACTGGATCAAGAAAGTGGCAGACTACACTTTATCCAGGTAAACAAAATAATGGAATTCATTGTGCATAAATTCAACCACTTGATAAACTGCCTTGCAAGGCATTTTCAGAGCTATTGAAAGATGTGTCAAGCCTTACCATTAAGATACAAAGAAAGCTAAACAAATGAAAAAAGGAAAAATTTATTAATTCCAGGAAAAGGAAAAGTTGTACAAGAAAAGAAATGAAATCATACCACCCTACTTGTATCAGCATTCAACAATATTTATATAATTAGAAAAACAAAAACACTGAATATGAATTTGGCAAAAAAAAAAAAAAGTTTATTAACAATATTAGAAGTCTAAAGGAAGGGGAAAGTGTAAAAAAGCTAAAAATCCCATCTATTATGACATTCAGTCAATAGAAAATGTCCAAGAGAAGGGTAACTACTTAGAAGAAAGAGGTTTTAAAAAGTTGAAAGTGGTTGCTTCAGTGGACTAGATAACATAAGAATGGAGTATTTTGAGCCTGCCAATTTTAATCAGATTTTCAGAAATTCGACTTCTTAAGCGACTTATAAGAATTACTTTGCTTCCTCTTTCTATGAGATAAAAGATGGCATTCATATAATACCAAAATGTTCCATATCAATAATCTGCTCGGCATTTTCTTTTTATTTTAATGGCTCCCCTCTGCATTGGTCTTCTGTCTTTTATTTGTGAAAGCAGTATCTTGATTTACCCTCCAAGCCTCATTACCTTCAGAATCAATGGTCAATAATCACATCACCATCTTTTAATGCAAACTGTTCTCTATTGCTTTCAAGTGCCCTTGCCAGTATTTCAATGTCACCGACGACCAAAACGCTACAATAATTTTCAGTTCTTTTTATGTTTACTGCAATATTGCTTCTTTAAAACTTAAGAAAGTCATGGTCCACAGTTTTCTAATAAGTGCAAAAACCAGCAACTTCTTTTAAGGTAAAGAAGAAATTCAGAGAAAATATTTGACTCCCAAGGCAAGGATCAACTCCTTCAATTTGTCATAGCCCAGGAAATAATGTTTTAGTTAACCTCAAAGGTCAAATACTGAAGATCAAAACAGCCAAGGTTATTTAGAAGACTTCTTAAGGCGATCAAATAGTTATTAAGTAGGGACGTGGATGTGGCTCAAGCAACTGAGCTCCCAACTGCCACATGGGAGGTCTGTGGTTCAGTTCTTGGTGCCTCCTAAAGAAGACAGAGAGCTGGCATGACAGGCAGGGGCAGCTTATGGGCAGGCACCGCAAGCTGACACAACAAGATGATGCAACAAGAGACACAAGAAGAAAAAACATAATGAGAGACACAACAAAGCAGGGATCGGAGGTGGCTCAAGTGATTAGGCACCTCACTCCCACATCAGAGGTCCCAGGTTCAGTTCCCAGTGCCTCCTGAAGAAACAAGGAAGACAACAGACACAGCAAGTGGAAACAATGAGGGGGTGGGGAGAAGTAAATAAAATAAATCTTTAAAAAAAAAAGCTTTAAAAAAAGTTATTAAGTAGTACTGGCAGAAGATGCACACTTTAGGTGGTACATGATCACAGAAACTTCCATTTACCCATATGGTCCCAGCATATGTATCCTCATAGATACCTTGTTAAGGAAAAATCAGTACAACTTGGTGGTTAAGGGACTTTAAAGTCACTTTGGGTTTAAAGCCTACCTAGGTTAGAATCCCAGTTTTATCATACATTAGCTAAGTAGCCTTGCACAGATAACTTCATTTTTTCCATGCCTCAGTTTCTTCATCTGTAATATGGTAATAACATCTACCAAATATGATTGCTGTGAGAATTAAATGAGATGTTGATACAATGCTAAGTATAGTTCCTAATACATAGTAAGTGCTCAGTAAATGGCAATTATTAAGCCACCAGTCATGTGAAAGTGTTAGTCAGCTGTTAAACCCTGTAACACACTTTATTACTCATATGACATTTACATACTGCTTGGTGTAAAATTTGTAAAAATTTCTCTTCTGATAATTAGAACATTTATTGAATACTTATGATGTGCCAGGACTGTTCTAAGTACCTGGATTAAATGTATTTGTACATTTAACTTTTCTAACAACCAAAGTGGGGTAGACACTCTTATTTTCCCATTTCATTGGCAAGGAACCTGAATGCCAAGGTCACACAGCGAGTAAGTGCTAGAGCCAGGATTTAAACCTAGGAAGTTGCAGCAGAGTCCATGCTTTTAGTGCTGCTTCCTCTCACTGTACGCTACTTGAAAGCCAAACTCATTTATATTTGAACAGACATTCAACACACATTATTTATCTGTATCCGTCCCTTAGTACCTTAAGCATAAACAGGTACTCAAAACCCATTTGGTGATCAGGTGAAACCAATACAGGATCAAACAAGCCCTACAAAATCTCAGCCCTACCTCTTTTGTATCTCATCTTCTACCCCATTCCCCCAACTCATTACCCTCTATCCACGCTGGCTCTCTTGATGTCCTTCTAAACTGCCATGTGCATTTCCACCTCATTGCTTAGACTATGGAGGGTCATTAATTTCACAAACATTTGCTGAGGACCTACTATGTGATAGTCACGGTGAACAGACACTGGAGAATATAGGATAAAAAAGACACGGTTCATCAGAAATAGGACATAAGTGGAAAAACAGGTGAAATCTGTGATTTACATAATAGTATTGATCAATGTTAAGTTCTAAATTTTGACAAGTATGCCACAGTTATGTAAGATGATAATATTAGGGTGAGCTGGATGAAAGGTTTACAAGAATTCTCTGTATGTATATCTTTGCAACTCGACAGTAAACTTAAAATTATTTCAAAATTAAACAATTTAAGAAAAAAATAAAGATGATTCCTGCCTTCGAGAACTCAAAATCTAGAGAGAAAGGTGGACATATAAACAAGTAAGTACACCAAAGCGTGTGATAAGTGTTACTTCGGACGCAATGTTTAGGATACTATGCTCGGTGGAAGGAAGTGGGGAGTTAGGAGCCTGGGGATTGCAGATTTGAACCAGACAGACAGAACTGCTGTGTCAGCCCTAATAATACCAAGGACGAGCCAAAGGTCCCCGTAACCTGTATTCTGTCCTTACCCTGCCAATTACTGGATAATTAAATCATTTTGCTACCTAAAACCTTAGTTTCCTCATCTGCAGAATGGGTATTAGGCTTCGCAGAGTTGTCGTGGGGATAAAAGCGTAAGACAGTGATTTGCAAACCATGATACACTGTTGGAGCGTGAATGGCTGTTACCAGCCAGGCCGAGCAGTACCTGCTCTCGTCCTTCTAGTAACCCACCTGGAACTCCAGTCCGTAGATCACCGGCGCATCATCCTCCATGCTTCAGCAAGGCCAGCCAACCTACGGTCACACACACCTAAAGTCCCCTCACTAGAACAGTCAGTCCCCAAAACGCCGGCGTTCTGCCAACGCCCATTCATTCCCACCCCATTCCGGCTTCTTTTCCTTCACTCCAGAAAAACGTCTCCAAAATCGGGAGTCCTTTTGGCCCAAAACGGCTTCCGTAGAGGCTCACTTCCTGTATTTGCTTTAAGTGTCATTTTACCTGCAGCCAATGGCGCCAGCGCCGAGTTAGTACGCATGCCCATTTCGCGCCTTATACAGTTCTCCGCCTATCTTCCTCCGGGAGAGGAAGAGCGTAATAGGGTGGGAAGCGAAGACTGTAATAGGGTGGGAAATAGGTATGGGGCTAGGTTGAGGGGAGGCGACGCAGATGGCGATCAGGAGTATCTCGGAGAGAGGTGGTGCTTTGGGGAACAGGCTGGTGGGAGGCGGGCTTCGTTGCCTCACCTGGAATGTCGCCACGCCCTCAGCTGTGATTTAAAACTCCTTTGAACCTTCCCTGCACCGGAATCCTAGAATCATCACTCACTGTGGTGCGGTGATAATTCTAATTTTGTTTGTGTTTTTTGTAATTTTTTTATTAACACAATTACTAATGTGATAATTACATTTACTGAGCTCTGGACCAAACGCTTTAAAAATGCGTTATCATGATCTTCGCTTCAACCTAATGAATAAGGTATCATACTTCCACTCTACAGATGAGACTGCAAAATTAAGTAACATAACTAAAATCACACAGCTGATTAGTGGGGATTCGCACCTGATCTGTCAGACTGCATGAGGCTCTTCTTGGGATCCTTGCAATCAGGGACCATACTTAATTCATTTCCTCAGCGCCTAACACAATGTCTGGCAAATGGATTGCACGATGACTGGGTCATGAAGGAAAGCCTGTCACGTATGTCTTGCGGTATTTGACCAGGCTTTTGCTTCTGGTTAGGAATCTGCTGGGAAGACCATGGTATCCCCAGAGATCTCCAAGGACTAAAGGCTCTACCACTAAAACTCCTTATGGTCCCTGTGGAGAGGTTGCTCCTCTTATACATCACTCCCAAGTATCCTGCCTGGTCATTAGCCAGTGCCCTTGGCTCGACAGGAATGGTATTGCATGGAATCAAAATGTCATAGCTGAACCCCCCGCCCCCACCTCCACTAACCCGAATTTCTCCCGGAGTTTTCAGGACCTCCATTTGAGTGATTTTTAACTGTTTTCCCTTTACCCTTAATTAATCTCCATAATGGCCGCGTCTGGTTTTACGCACTTGTATCCCAGCGTCTAGTACCGTGCCTGGCAAAGAGTAAAGTTTCAATAAATATTTTTGAATCAATGAGAAGACTTTAGTGGGTATATTAGATATCAGGTAAGGAGATGCAGAGATGAGAATCATACTCAATGACTGCATTTGCCCGAAATTAAATGGTAGCGCTAAGAGAATGCAAAATTTTAATTCTTCTGGATTAAATCCACCCACCTATTATTATTATTACCACCATCTTTATCGTAAGTAGTGCAGGTGCATGGAAGGAAAAGTAGAAAATACAGATAAGCACAAAGACAAACCCCTAGAAATGTTTCTAGTGTGCGTTGGCCAGGAATAAAAGTAACCTAATAAAAATCCTCTTCTACCTGCCCCTTTGCCTTTGGCATCTGAGTTTCAGAATCAGTCAGGCTAGACAGGAGATTAATTCTAATAGGGATTTTTTTCCTTAGCCATCCCCAGAGATGGAGCCGGCTCTCCCCAAAGTTCCCCTGAACCCATTCATATTTTTGGAGTCGAGCTCCACGGGTTCTCCTTTAACTGACCCCACCAGCTGCGGCACAAGCCCTGAAACGGGCAGCGCTTCCGGCCGCCAGTGTATTGGACAAGGGCTCCTGCAATGGGCATGCGCAGAAGCAAGGCTTGCCGGGGGTTGGGCCTTAGCCGCAGGCGCACGCGCGGAAGCCTCGGGAGGTCCTGGGTTCGTTTCCCCGTGTTCTGGCTTCTTTCGCCTTCTTCCCGGACCCTGCTACAGGCTCAGGTGACCCTTCAGTCCAGTCCTCAGGTGGGCGGGTGACAGGTGAGGATCAAGCCCTGGGCAGCAGGGAGGGAATCGGGCTGTGTCAAACCACATTAAGAAGCTTGAGACCTTTCCCACCCTCAGTCCCTATCCTTTTTAGGATCTCTTTCCAGGAAGGAGCATCCCTTCCTAGAAAGGGACCTCGGGAAGGGTAGTCACCAAGTGAGGAAGCTGTGAAAAAGGGAGTCTGTGTCAGAGACAGGGAATGATGCCGTCCCCATCTTGTCAACAAGAGAGGCCGAATGGTAGGGAACATTTCTCCTACCTTCTTGAGCATATCTAATTTTGCCAGACTTCTGCACAGTCGAGTACTACTGCTTATGTGCCTCATTCCATTCTTTGACCTCCCTCAGTTTCCCACATCTGCAAAATTGGGTGCTAACTTCTTCCTAGCCTAGCTTTTATTAAATTGTAAAGTGTTAGGTGATACATACATAAGGAGTTATCACGGACATGCAGCCAAAAGAAGTAGAGTAGGGTGAGTCTGGAATTGAGGTTCCCAACTACTATATTCCATGACCAGCTTAGCCTGGAGTTAACTCTTTAAATTCTCTTAATCTTGGTTTACACTTCTGTGAAAGGAGGTTAATAATATCCTACCCTACCAATCTCTCAATAGTTGTGATGTTAAAACGAGATAATTAATGAAAGCATTTAAGTCAGTATGTAAATGTTGGCTGTCATACATCCTGAACCCTTCCACAGCACCATGTGGGACAGTACTGTTCTATGAAGTTTATGTACTCAGAAGACTGAGAAAATATTTATTTAAAAAAAAGCATAAAGATCAAAGATATGTGCTAAGATGTGTGTGTATTTTTCACTCAAAAGTTTGACACCAAGGAAAGATTTCCTTGGACCTACAGTTTCTACCTTTTTAGGGCTGCTTGAAGATATCATGTCTTTGAATTCAAATACTTTACTTTTTCCTTCTTTTCATAAATTCGGAAGATAGTATTGAACAACAGACAATGAGCCAGGCCCTTTGTATGTGACTGGGACAGGGAAAAGACCGGGGATGCAGATAGAATAATACAGTAAAAGCATTATTCATTCTGGTTCTCAGTTCTTACGTTCAGTGATTTTTTAACAGGATATTCACAGTTCTGAGACGTGTTGCCACTCTACTTTATCATTAAACTTGTAACTATTGTGCTTATATATGTGCAACTCTTCTCATTTAGAAAATGCCTGTGCATCGGTTAGTATTTAATCCTCATTATCCCAATTTACAGATGAGGAACCCAAGATTGAAAAACTAGGTTTTTCAAAGGTCACTTCTCTTAATAGTAAAGCTAAGTTTCAATTACAGTTATTCAATTTGCATTTAGTGCTCTTTCTGCCTCACCCCTGCTGCTCTTGATCATGCTCTATCATAGCAAACTTGCAAAGAGATGATCACACAGGAAAGAGCATATGCAGCAAAACTGGAATATGAATCCAGTTAACATCAAGGATTGGCAGTATGACTTTGGGCAAATCACTGGTTTTTCCCTTCTGTATGATAAAGGTAATAAAAGTACTTTACAAGTTGGCCATGATGATTAAATAAGATAATACATGTAAAATACTTGTTCCGTAGTGGGTGTTCATTACATGGGCACTTTTATAAATATATGCTAATTAGATTTCTGCTACATGACTTAATACTTTTAAGTTGGAATGGGGTTTACATTATTTGAGTTTGATAAAAAAGATTTATAATTCTACCATGTCTCATGCCTATTAAGTGAACTGGAAAACTATAGTTTAATTGTTCTTAGGAACTTTCATTTCTCAAATGTATAATCACTTTAATTTAAATAATTTATTTGCTTTAATTTATTAAGTATGTTATTGTGCAAAGTACTGGGAGATTTCTTTGTCTGTGGTTTAATAAAAATTAAGCCAATCATAGAAGAAAGTAAGGATTTATATATGCACAAATCAAGAACAGATACAAACACCAATGTTCATAGTGGCGTTATTCACAATTGCCAAAAGATGGAAATAACCCAAGTGTCCATCAACCAATAAATGGATAAACAAAATGTGGTATATACATATGATGAAATATTTTTCAGCCCTAAGTAGAAATGAACTCCTGATACATGAAACAACATGGATGAATCTTGAGGACATTATGTTGAGTGAAATAAGCCAGGCACAAAAGGACAAATTTTGTAAGATCTCACTAATATGAACTTATTATAATGAGCAAACTCATGGACCTAATATCCAGAATATAGATTACCAGGAAGAACAAGTGTGAAGAACGGGGAGTTGATGCTTAATTTGTGCAGAATTTATAATAAGGTTGATAGTAAATGTTAGAAAATGGGGAGCACATTTTTCTGAGGGTAATTAACAGTGCTAAATTGTGTGTGTGACTGTGGTTGAAAAGGGAAGTTTAGAGTCGTGTATATCACTAGAAGGAAAGCTAGAGGATGAAACATGAGACCGTATAAGATAGTGAGCCCTGTTAGTAGTACAAATATAAGAATGCATAGTCTTTCATGAACTATAACAATTGTACATCACTATTACAAGGTGTTAATAATAGGGTGCAAATTATCAACTCTAGTTGACAGTAATATTGTAATATTTTTTCATTAATTGTAACCAGTGCTAAGGGTCAGTATTAGGGGGCTTTAGGGGCTTTAGGGGTAGGGTTTTTTCTTTTTTGTTTTGTGTTTTTTTTATGTTTGGAGCAATGGAAATGTTCTAAAATTGATTGTGGTGATGAATGCACAACTCTGATTATACTGAGAGCCATTGATACTGATTGTACATTTTGGATGGATTGTATGGTGTGTGAATCTTTAATTTTAAAAAAAGGACAATGCAAATATTCTCGCTGTCCTGATTTTGTGATAATCAGGGTAGGCCAAACATTCGCTATGTTAGAAACCATGCATGTGTCCCCAGACCTAGTTTTTCTCCCTAGGTCTGGTTTTTAGAATGCTGGTGATAAACTAAGCCTGATTTATTATATGACCATCCTGTATGGGAAAAGACTGTAACTTTGAATATCTTTGGTCAACCTTAAGAGATATAGCAGGGGGACAGATGTGGCTTGGGTGGTTGGACTTCCATCTCCCATATGGAGGGATCTGGGTTCGGTCCCCGGGACCTCCCAGTAAAAATTTAAAAAAGAAAATTATAGAAGGCGTGTGCGCCGCCAGGCCCTGTGTGCAGGTGCACCGCGAGGCCCCGCGAGCCACACAGCAAGATGATAACAGGAGAGTGACACAAGGGAGAGCCAAGGCGAGATGCACTGGGAAACCAGGAACAGGGGTGGCGCAGGCAATAGGACGCCTCTCTCCCACATCGGAGGTTCCGAGGATTGAATCCCCAGTGAAGACAGGAGAAGGATGGGAAGAGAGGGCAGGAAACAGAGAGTTGCCCAGCGAATGGACACAGAAACAGCAAAAATGGGTGGTGGGGGGTGTAAAAATGGATAAAAGTAAATAAATAAATAAATCCTTTAAAAAATGTATAGGAGAGGAAGATACGGACTATAGTTAGTAGTATTACTTTGATGATGCTCTTTCATGATTTGTTAGCAGGTATTTCATAGCAATGCAGGATGTTTGTGGGGGGGTGATGTGTGGGAGTCCTATATGATGTTATGCATGTTTGTTTTGTAAGTTCACGATGTTTACTGAACACTTATACTTTATGTATGTTCATGTATGAATGATATACTTCAATAAATTGTTTAAAAATAAATAATCACATAACTCAAAAAAAAAAAAAAGGAAAGGCAAAAAATGGGGATAACAATAGTATCAACCTCAGAGGTTTGTTATGGGTGTTAAATGAGATACAGCATGTAAAACACTTAAAACAGTGCCCAGTAGGTGGTAAAATGTTTAGCACAGTGCCTGGAAGGTGGTAAGCACCTAAAAACATTTGGCATTATTATAATTATTGGCAGAGAATGCTAGATTATATATCATATGTTTAAAACTTTCATCCTAATATAAGAAAGGAAAATTATAAACCAAAGGATTTATTCTACACAATTCTGCCTCTATTGCATCCAATATTTAAAGTAAGCAGGAGATTGGAGCATAGAATAAACAGTAAAATATCATCAAAGATACTTAGTCTACAAAAAGACTTGTATGCAAATGTTCATAGCAGCTTTAGTCATAATATTCCATAAGTGGAAACAACCCAAATGTCCATCAACAGGATAATGGGTAAACAGATTGTAGTAGAAATTATCATAGAATCCATCATAGGACTCTATTATAGATTAAAATAGAAATATGTTAGTTTTGTCCTTGAGCCCAAAGGAAGAAGAATGTTTATTATAACATGTTTGCAAATGTAAAATATTGGAAACAGCCTAAATAAATATCCATTCATTAAGGAAATGGTTAAATAAATCATGACACATCTATACATAGGTATATAATGCAATTGTTAAAAAGAATGTGGCAGATCTATTTGTACAAATATGGAAAGAGATATTTTTGAGTGAAAATAAAATCACAAAACTAAAAAAAAAGAACAGACACAGGTGTTTTTCCATTTTTAAATTATGTAAATTTAAAAATGACAGTATATAAACATTTAAAATAACATGTAAGATATAAAGATCAAATGTAAAACCTATACCAGTCTTCCCACCACCCAGCTTAAAACCTGGGCCATTGTCAATTGCTTTAAAACTCTCATGTGTCCTTTCCTGATCAAATCCCCTTACATTACCTCTAACCATCTTCTTCCCCAATTGAACTGGATAGTATTATCTCCTTGGTCTTCTCTGTAGTTTTACCAAATGTGTTTGTATTCCTAAACAACATGTTGTTTAATTTCCATGTTTTTGAACTTTATATAGAGAATCATGTTATATTTCTTTTTCCATTCATTCTTTGCACAAAATTATATTTGATTCAAAGATCTTGATGCAGTAGATATGAAGCAGTTTGTTCATTTTCACTGCTGTTTAATATTCCATTCTTGAAGATACCACAATTTATTTATTTATTGTCTTACAGGCAGTGGTTATTTCCAGTTTCTTTGTTGGTTGGTGGGGAGCATTTTGATTTGATTTGCTCTTTATAAACATTCACGTTAGCAGCTTATGTGCAGAATTTCTCTAACATATAGCTAGCCATGAAACTACTAAGGCATTGTTAGTGTGACCATACATTTACTGTCTCACCCCAAACTCTTGACAGTGAAGGGAGGCACTTAATTTTTTTGAGACCATGGGCCTACACTGGAGTTGTCCTAGGAAAATCAAGATGTACAGTTATTCAAGGAATATGATATGTGTTTGTAAAACTTCCCTGGATAATGCCAAAATGTGTCCAAAAGTGGATGTACAAATGTACACCCCTTTCAGCCTGTTCAAATCTTTTTTTTTTAAAGGATTTATTTACTGTTATCCATTTTTACCATTTTGTCCATTGTCCTTTTGTATATGGCTTATTTCACTCAACATGAAATACATCCATGTTGTCACATGTATCAGAACTTCATTTCTTTTTAAGGCTGAATATTATTACATTTTATATATATACTACATTTTGTTTATTCGTTCATCAGTTGATGAACACTTGGGTTGCTTACATCTTTGAGTTTGTGAATACTGCCATTGTGAACATATGTGTACAAATATATATTCGAGTTCCTGCTTTCACTTCTTTTGAGTATATCCCTAGAAATAGGATTGCCAGGTCATATGGTAATTCTGTACTTAACTTTCTGAGGAACTGCCAAACTGTTTTCCACAGTGGCTGCACCGTTTTACATTCCTACCAATAATGAATTGATATTCCTATTTCTCTACCTCCTCTCCAACACTTATTTTCCATTTTTTTAGTAATGGTCATTCTAGTGGGTGTGAAATGGAATCTGATTATAGTTTTGATTTGCATTTCGCTAATGACTAATGACATTGAACAACTTTTCATGTGCTTATTGATCATTTGTATATCTTCTTTGGAGAAATGCCTTTTCTAGTCTTTTGCCAATCTTTTATTTGAGTTCTTTGTCTTTGTGTTGTCAAGTTGTAAGTTTTCTTTATATATTCTGGAAATTAAACCATTATCAGATATGTGATTTCCAAATATTTTCTCCCATTCCGTAGATTGTCTTTTTACTTCAGGGAGAAGTTCTTTGATGCACAAATGAGTTTAATTTTTATGAAGTCCCATTGGGTACTTTTTCTTCTTTTGCTTATGCTTTGAGTTTAAAGGCTAATAACTAATGCCTAATACAAAGTCCTCAAGATACTTCCCTATGTTTTCTTCTAGGAGTTTTACAGTTTTGGTGCTTATATTTAAGTCTTTGATCCATTTTGAGATGAAGTTTGTATATGGTTGGAGGTAGAAGTCCACTTTCATTCTTTTGTAAACAGATACTCATTTCCTCAGCACTATTTGTTGAAGAGATCATTGTTTCCCCATTGAATGGAGTTGGCACCCTTGTCAAAGATCAATTGGAAAAAGGTGTTAGGATTTATATCTGAACTCTCAATTTGATTCCATTGGTCTTTATGTCTGTCTTGTGCAAGTACCATACTGTTTTGATTACTGTCGCTTTTTAAATAAATTTTAAGATCTGGAATTGTGAGTCCTCCAACTTCCTTTTTCAAGATGTTTTTGGCTATTTGGCCTTCCTTACCTTCAATATAAATTTGATGTTTGACTTCTCCATTTCTGTGAAAAAGGTTGTTAAACTTTGATTGGGATTGTCCTTCCACTTATTTAAGGCTTCTTTAATTTCTTTTAGTAATATTGTTTAGTTTTCTTTGTATTACTCCTTTACACCCTTGGTTACATCTATTCCTAGATATTTGATTCTTTTAGTTGCTATTGAAAATGGAATGGAATTTTTTTCTTGGTTTCATCTTCAGGTTGTTCATTACTAGTGTGTAAAACCACTACTGATTTTTGCATGTGATTTTGTCCCCTGCCACTTTGCTGAATTCATTTATTAGGTCTAGCTTTGTTATGGATTTTGGGAGGTTTTCTATATATAGGATCAAGTCATCTGCAATAGGGAGAGTTTTATTTCTTCCTTTCCAGTTTGGGTGCCATTTATTTCTTTTTTTTTCCCTGAAGAAAGTACTTGTTCTGGCTAATACTTTTAGTACAATTTGAGTAACAGTGGTGATAGCGGCATCTTTTGTTTTGTTCTTGATCTTAGACAGAAAGCTTGCAGTCTTTCACCATTGCAAATCATGTTAGCAGTGGTTTTTCATATATGCCCTTTGTTATGTTGGGGAAGTTTCCTTCTATTCCTGATTTTCTAAGTGTTTTTATCCAGAAGTGATGCTTAATTTTGTTAAAGCCTTTTCTGCATCAATTGAGATGATCATGTGGTTTTCATCCTCCTTTCTATTAATGTGGTATATTATATTAATCAATTTTCTTATATTGAACTACCTGCATATCTGGGATAAAGATCATGGCATATAATACTTTTAATGAGCTGTTGGATTCTGTTTGGTCATATTTTGTTGAGGATGTTTGCTTCTATATTCATAAAGGATATTGATCTGTAATTTTGTGTGTGGTATGGTATCTTTATTTGACTTCAGTGTTAGGGTGATGTTGGCCTCATAAAATGAATAGGGAGTGTTCCCTCCTCTTCAATTTTTTGGAAGGGTTTGAGAAAGATTGGTGTTAATTCTTGGAATGTATGGTAAAATTCACCATAGTGAAGTGGTCCTGGGCTTTGCTTTGTCAGGAGGGTTTTGATTACTTATTCAAGTAATCCATTTCATCTAGGTCATCTTATTTGTTGGTATACAGTTTTTCATACACAGTGTCCTCTTATTATCCTTTTTATGTCTGTGGTATTGGTAGTCATAACTCCCCTTTCATTTTTTATTTTCATTTTTTGCATCCTCTCTCTTTTTTCATGTGTCAGTCTAGGTAAAGCTTTGTTAATTTTATTGGTCTTTCAAAGAACTAACTTTTGATTTCATTGATTCTATGTTATTTTTATATTATATTTCACTTATGTCTACTCTAATCTTTATTCCCATCCTTCTGCTCACTATGGGTTTAGTTAAATCTTCTTTTTCTAGATCCTCCAGTTGTGAGATTAGGTCTCTGATTTGAGATCTTCTTTTTTATTGTAAGCATTTAGAGCTATAAATTTCCCTCTCAGCACTGCCTTTGCTGCATCCCATAAGTTTTGATATGTTGTAATTTTGCTTTCATTTGTGTGAAGTTATTTCCTAATTTCCCTTTTGATTTCTTTCATGACCGATTGATCATTTAAGACTACATTGTTTAATATGTCTGTTAGGTCTAGATGGTTTTGAGTATTATTCAAGTCTTCTGTTTCCTTTTTGATCTTCTATATAGATGGTCTATCCATTATTGTAAGAAGTGTATTGAAGTCTCCTATTAATGTAGAACTATCTATTTCTCCCTTCCAATTTGTCAATATTTGCTTCATATATTTGGGACTGTGCTGTTTGGTGCATATATATTTATAATTGTTATGTCTTCTTTTTAAATTGACTCTTTCATTGTATCTTTGTCTCATTTATTGCTCATTATTATTAGATGAGAGTAGATAAGAAGTGGGGAGTTAGTAATTAACTATGCTGAATAAGAAACTTCCCCATAGTATTTAACTTTGATTATCTACTCTACAATATTGTTTTCAGTCTCAGGTGATCCATACTATGAAAAGGAAAAAAAGCTAATTTGGAATACTTTCCTGGGAGTATTAACAGAAAAAGTAATCTTATCTAGAAATCAGCTAAGTTTTAAAGGTGAAAAAGGCATTGGGGGGGAAACCATTATCTTTTATCATATTATCTTAGATTTCATTAACTTGAATTTGTTCACTATGAAAGTAGAATTATATGAAATAACTTTGACCAAAAGAAAAAAGTTCTTCAAGAAAAAGAACACATACTTTTGTGTTAGGATTGAAACGCCTTGCCTCATTCTGTGACCCTCCACCATCTAGGTGTCAAACCAACATTTAAGCTTTAGCTGGTTCTAGTTTCTCCACTTTTAATAGCTGTGTGATTTTGAGCAAGCTTTATAACCTCTCTAAGCCTCAGTTTCCTTCTCTGCAAAATGAAGAAAATAACAGCCATATCTTAAATTGCTCTGAGGATTAAATAAGTTAATGCATATAAAGTACTTAAAACAATGCCTGGCACATTGTAAATGCTCTATAAATGTTTTCTATTTTTGTTGTTGTCATCAACTTCAGAGATCACTTCTCAATGAGCATGCCTTTGTTTTCCTCCTGCTTAACTTTTGCCCATACCTTCTGTCTCTCAAATTCCTGGAATTAAACACAAAAACTCAAGGGACTTGAAGAAATAATTATAGGTTGGAGTGTCATAGAAAGTCTTTCACAGAAAAGGGGGACTTCATCTGAGTCTTAAAGAATGAGTAGTATGTAAAAGGCTGGAGAAGTGGAAATCTTTTTGATTTATATATTTAATTCTTGATTAAATATATAAATTTGATTTATATATTTAATTCTTGATTAAATATATAAATTTGATTTATATATTTAATCCTTTAAATATATATATTTAGATTTATATATTTAATCCTTTAAATATATAACCAACAAAGATTTTTAAAGTAATAAACAGTTATAATAATATGAAATCAGTTTAATACTAACTTGAATATAAAGCGAGGTTTGTTTTGTTTTATTATATGTATATGTGTGTGTGTGTATATATATATATATACACACACACACACATACACACACACAAAGATGAGGTTAATATATGTATTTGTCTTTGCTTCAGGCAACTATGGAAGATGCTCAAGGTACTAACCAGAACGTGACAGAGAATTCTCCTCCAGCTGAGATGGGGACTGAGCATATCATTCAGCAGGTGGCACAGGAAGAACAGCGGCAACTCCTTTTTCATGAGGAAACCATTGATCTTGGTGGAGATGAATTTGGGTCTGAAGAGAATGAGACCATATCGGAAGATTCTAATAATTTCATAGATAAGCTTAATGAACACATGATGGAGAGTGTCCTCATTTCTGACTCTCCTAATAATAGCGAAGATGATGTGGGTGACCTTGGTTGTTTGCAGGATGTTGTAGAGCCCGTAGAAGGCAAAGCTGATCACAGATTAGAAAATACCATAGATAAAGAAGAAATCGATACTCTAAATAATGACAGTGAAACTGATCATGATGATACGCCTAAAGATGTCTCTGACATGACTTCTGATAGCAGAGCCTCTTTGAAAGAAGACCCAATACAAGAAGTAATAAAAGGCATGCCTATATATGAAAATGAAGATGCACTGGACTCAGCCCCCAGTGATGAAAAAACTAACCCAGAAGAACAGGTGTCAGAAATATCCTCTAGTCAATCTTCTTCTAAAGATGAGCCTATCCCCGTGTGTACCATTTTCAGCCAATCAAATACAGCTAATTCCCAGCCTGGTTTGTTTCTTCATGATGGCTTTGAGTCCCAGATGGTAAAATCTCCTAGTTTCAGCAGTGCCAGTGAAACCTCAGCCAAGACACCCCCTCAGGTGGTTCAGCCAAGTCCCAGCCTGAGTAAATTTTTCGGAGATACAACCAATACTAATTCCTTGGCTTTAGACTTCTTTGATTCATTTACTACTTCCACTTTCATTTCTGTCAGTAATCCTAATGCAGGCTCTTCAGTTCCAGAAAAATTGTCTTCCCTCACTACTACAGTGGGAGATAAATCCCCTGATTCTGCTGCTCCTTCTGACTCTGCAGGGATTGAAAGATCAGAATCAGGTGTTTCTACAGCTTCTCCAGAAATTACTCAGTCTCCAAAGCCATTTTCACAGATACAGGCTGTATTTGCAGGAAGTGATGACCCCTTTGCCACAGCCCTGAACATGAGTGAAATGGACCGAAGAAATGATGCCTGGCTTCCAAGTGAGGGAACCAGGAATGTTTTAATTTCAGTAGCTACCCAACAGTATAGCACAGTATTCATAGACAAGGAGAATCTCACCATGCCCGGTTTAAAGTTTGACAACATTCAGGTAAGATATGGAATAGTTTTAAAGAAATTTCTCTAGTGGAAACTTTTCAATAGAGTAGATAATTCTATTTTCAGCTCCCACCCATTTTAATCTGTAAAAAGTATCTAATAACCTTTGAAAGAACTGAAAAATCCTTATTTTCCAACAGATCCTAAGATTCTAATTGCCATAGTCTATGTCTTTGTGTCACCAGATAATTTGGAACTCTGTTGATTTCCGTAGTATAATGTATTTAAGATACTACTTAGAGTCTTAGTGCTTTTGTTTCCTGGGCTGCTCAAGCAAATATCATGAAATGGGTTGATCTAAACAGTGGGAATTTATTCACTCATGATTTTGAAGCCAGGAAAATGTCCAAATTCAAAGCATCAAGGAGACGGAACGGCTCAGTGGGAGAATTCCTGCCTATCACGTATAAGGACCGTCAATGCAATGCTTTCTCCCCAAAGACTCTGGCATTCTGGCACTGGCTGCCAGTGATCTTTGATTCCTCTGTCACATGGTAAGTCACATGGCAGCATCTCCTAGTCTCCCATCTCTTCTGGGTTTCATTGATTTCAGCTTCTTGCTTTCCTGTGGCTTTCTCCCTCTCTCTGTGCCTGACTTTCATTCTCTTATAAGGACTCCAGTACTAGGATTAAGAGCCATCCTGATTGAGGTGGGACACACCTTAACTGAAGTACCCTCCTCAAAAGGTCCTACTTACACCCACAGGAAAAGATTAAATAGAAGAACATGTTTTGCTGGGGTACATACAGCTTTAAACCATCACACCTAGAAATAAATACCAGCCAAGTAGTTAGTTACACCATAATCCTCTGAAGCAGTTTTAAACTGTGAATGACCAGTTTGTTTATAAAATTTGAACTCCAGTAAATGATAAATCCATTTCTTTTTTTAAATCTGGGAAAATATGTTTGTATTATATGTAACACACTTGATGTAGAAAGAGTATTTATAGATTCAATAAGAAAAATTTGAAAGGCCAAAAAAATAGCAAATCACAAAAATATGTAAATGTTATATATAGCGAATGGCAATATAAAAAAAGTTCACTCTCTAGTCATCAAAGACAATAAAAAAATTAAAACAAGTATTTCTACTTTCCATCTTTCTAATTAGTGTTTTATTTATAATTATTCAGTGTTTGTTAGAGTGTGGAAAAATAGCCTGTCTCAGGTAGTCTGGGACCATATTCGTAAGTAAAATTTTTAAATGCACATCAGAATGTGCATGTCCTTTGACCACTCTCAAGAATTATTTCTAAGGAAATAATCACACTTGTATACAAATACCTAGCTATTGGGATAGTCATCAGACTGTGGTTTATAAATATAAAAAATCTGAAAACGATCTCAAAGCCCATCATTAGGAGATTGGTTGAATACACTTGACTTATTTCATCTTTACTTATATAGGAGTTAAAGATGATATTATCAAAGAAGCTTTAATGTGATTCACATTTTATTGTTAAATTTTAAAAGCAGCTTATAAAATAGTCTGCATAGGATGGTAAGCTTTTTGTAAATATATGTATACATATGTAGAAAATTAATTTATTTGCATATTACATTTTAACTGGTAACACCAGGATTACAGATAGGATTAGCAGTTTCTGTGTGGCAGGGTGCCTGAGAAGAACCATAACTACCAATTCAGTTCCCTCATATCCTGTACCCTTTTTCATGGGCATGAAAGAAAGACCAGTAGGCTGTTTCTTTGCTCTTTTTTTTTTTTTTTTT
>JAQZBX010052339.1:0-19162 GCA_029593785.1 Cabassous unicinctus
TTTAAAGTGAAAGGGCTCCTAGAGATGCACATTATACTGGGAAACTGAGTTTCTCTGAAGCGAGGTAGACGCTGCATGGAAAGGCTTCCTAGCTCATAGTTCCCTCTATTTCTGGGAAGTGCTACTCCTAGCAGCCTTACATGTCCTATAAGGACCCGGTGATGGTTAATTTCATGTGTCATCTTGGCTTGGTTATGGTGCCCAGTTGTTTGGTCAAGGAAACCCTGGCCTGATTATTACTACAAGGCTGTTTTAGGATTTAAATAGTCAGTTGATCGCATCTATGTCTGATTATATCTACAATTAGCAAAGGAGATTGCCCTCAGCAATCTTGCCCTACAGGCCTATCCTCACAGTCATGTGAGCCAATTCTTAAAATAAATGAAATATATATATGTACCTACATACAAACATATATATCCTGTCTGATCTGTTTCTCAGGAGAACCTTGACTAATGCAGCCCCACTTTCCATTCACAGTTGGTTGGATCAGTGCAGATGCCTCTGGGAATTTGGCATAGGATTTCACATTCTGCCCATTAGTCTGTACGTGTGGTTAGAACTCGGGGGGCTGTAGGGTGGTCATATTACACAGGAAAGCCGGTGCATAGAGAGAGAGAGCCAAGCAAATACGCAGAGTGGTGGAGAGCAAAGGAGGGGAAATGGAGCTCCGCTGTCTTCGCAGTCTGTGGGCTGAGGCCCTTCTTGAAGCACAGCTGCATTCCAGCTTTTGTGCTCATGACACAGCCCTCATAACAAAGTCATTGTTTCCTTTTCTTCCCTCAGCTAGCCTGAGCTCTTGTCTAGTTCTTTCAATCAAAGCATAGGAATGAATACAGAAGGTAAAGCTTGTGTGTTTGATATTATGAGAAACATTCTTTGTGTTAAGAAATCAGATGTTTAAATGTGTTTGACTCATTAATAGATATCAAAGTTTTTAATAATTGATGGTGATTTATTATAATTAGAAATATTAAACATCAAACTCCCAAAGAATTGAATCTAATACTGATGGGATATTGTCACTGGGTGGAGAATATTTTCTGGAACCTTGGGTTGTTTGGTTTTTGTTATAATGCAAGATAACTGGCATTAAAGGAGCTGAAGGAATAAGCTTTCATTCACTAGATGGATTGGTCAGCAAAGGAAGCATAGAAAGAGGAGATTGAATGGATTCTGGCAATGTCTATCCCAGATTCCCTCACCATAGATCCTCCTTCCTCTAGGAAACTTTACCTGAACCCCTCAGCACTACCACCACCAAGCCTGGGTGGATTGTTTTCCTGTATAGCTGCACAGCACTGAGTTGTAATTCTCTGTTTACTTACGCATCCCAACAAAAAGCGTCTGTGTTATTTATTCTTTGTTCTCAGTACCTAGCTCAGGGTCTAGCACCTACAACATGCCAAAAATAGAATAAATGAATGCTGACGTATACCTCGGTTCTTGTTGTCTTTGTTAATGTAAGTCAGCATCCTCAAGTCTACCATTTCTGTTTACTCACAAACTAACTCAGTAGTGAGGTTGCGGATGGCTCTGGGCCAGATCCTGTAGAAGGAACACAGACCAAGTAAATGTCACAATGAAAGCCCCCTTGATGCCCAGCCAGTTGGCCTCCATTGGTCACATCCAGAGCTCACCACATGCTTTTCATTCAAATTTCTAGAAACTGACGTGAGGTTTGATTGTGAGCAACTAGGTTTCACACAATGTTTTTTTTAAATCCGATGAATAGCTTTCATGCTCTTGTACTTTTTATTCCTTGAGAGCAAAAAACTCAAAACAACCTGAATGTCAGTAACAGAGTTCAGAAGCCTAAGGCAGCCACTGAACACCCTTCCCCGGTATCCCCAAAAGAGATTTCCAACCTGTATGCTGTCATGTACTCATGGGCCCTATGTTTTGTAAAACCTTATCTAACAAAGCACATTTATTAAATAATAATATATTGGCTATTTAATTCTTTTATCAATCAAAGACATAAAATGGGCAGGATAAATATCTGACCAGCACAAGAAAGACTGTCACAAAATGAGTTGATATAATTCCAACAAGAACTAATAAAATTACCATTTCAATGAGTCTTCAATGAAAGAAAAATGACTTGTCTTGATTTGAAAATATCTAAAAGACTAGGGAATATTGCCAGAACCTGCCCTGCCCCTTTGGTGTATCAGTTAGCTAGTGCTGTCTAAAGAAACAGCTCCAAATATAATACCTAAAACAGGGATTCTTAACCTTTTTCTTCCACGGACCCCTTTGCCAGTCAGGTGAAAACCATGGACCCCTTACTAAGTCCACACTATACTGTGTATTATTTAATAGACATATCACACCCACACCAACACGTCCCCACAAGAATAATGTCTTTTTGAATTTCAATTCAAGCTCATGGACCACTTGTTAGGAACCCCTGACCTAAAATAACAAACTTTTAAAAAAAAACAAGTTTAGGGTTGGCTGAGCAGTTCTGCTGATCTTGGCCAGGCCCAGGTGATTTCAGCTGGGCTGGTTTATGAGTATGTGGTCAGCAGACAGCTGAGGGCTGGCTTTTGGGGGGCGGGGAAGGGATATCCTTGACTGGGATATCCTGGCTCTGCTCCATGTCTTTTGTCATCGTCCAGTAGGGTAGCCTGGGCTTGTTCTTTATTGCATAGTAGGGGCTCAAGAGTGAGCAAGCCCAATTGTGCAAGTGGGCAAGCAGAAATGGACATCTTTCAGGTCTGTTTGTGTGAGTCTGTTAACAGCTCATTGGCCAAAACAAGTCACATGACCAAGTCCAGAGGCAGGAATTGCAAAGTTATAGGTCAAAGAATGAAATACAGGAAAGCATTAATTGAGACTATTAATATAATTCATCTACCACATATCATTAAAGCGCCAGCACCTTCCCTAGGGCATTGCTTTTCTAAGTATTACACATGTTCACATGAAACTGTTTACACAGGTTCAGGACAGAAAAAGTGACTAGCACTTAACCACAATTTCAACAAGGTGTCAGGCAACAACAAATGTATTTCAAGATTTTTGTGGAATCTAATTGGTGGTGTCTTCTGGTAACATGTTCCCACCTTCTATTCAGGCAGCAGCGTCTTAGAAACACATACTCTGTATTAAAGCAAACATTTAAACATGTATTTCTGGCTTACATCACAGTCCAGTCAGATTTTTCAGCAGATAATCACCTACAAGGTGACTCGGGGATCCAGGTGCCTTCAACCTACAGTCTCCCAGCTGGCTAATGAATGAAGGGAGTGAAAAGGCTCTTGCGAGATTTTTAGGCCAATCCTGGAAGTGGATTCATCACTTTTGCCTTATCCCGTTGGCCAGGTCTCAATCACATGGCCCCATCTATCTGCAGAGAGGCTGGGGACTGTATTTGGTGGCATGCACATTGGAGGACACTGGTTTGGTAAGCACCTCTGCCACACTCTCCTCATCAGTTACCCCAAGGCAAAATTGGAAAGGAGGCCAAGAGTCTTTTGTCCCGTTCGAGTCCCCTTTTGTGCACTTGCTGCCACCAGCCCACTCCTCCCTGTTTGGACCTCCCCCTCCAGGTCCTACTGTCCTTGTGCACCCCATTTGAGTCCCAACCACCCCATACAAATGCAATAACAAGTAAAAAGGGGTCCTGTACAAAGTCTAAATGGCCCCCTCTGTGTATAACAAAAAGGCCTCTTCAACTTTCTGCTGCTAATAAGATGGTTGGGGGGGCACGTAGAATGAATGAGAGGGGAAAAGGGATAGTAAGTCCATTTAAAATAATACTCTTCCAGAGGGGGAGCAATTCTACTGAAGAATTTAGTCTAAGTAAGGTTGAGCAAAGGGAAACATTCCCCTCTCCATCCCATGCCTTCACGTTTGTATAGAACTTCTCGCCAAGGGCCCACTCCCTGAAAAGGCAGGAGATGAAATGGTAGAAGGGATGTTTTCAATTTAGTCTTCACCTGCCTTGAATGCCCCCCTGCAGGGAAAGGAGCTGAGAGGATTGGTCAGAGCTTGCTATTAAACGAGCTCTCTTACACTCTGCCTCTGGAATAGAATGGAAAAACTGATGCTGCTCTCATCTTTTCTCATACTCAGTGTGCTCTCCTCCTCTTCCTGTCCCCAAGGGAAAGCATCCATATCCTGGCATGGCCCTGAGCCTGCCTCCCAGGGGTGGTTTGAATTTCCCATCCATGCAGTTTTGGAAAATGGCCTCAAGAGTCTGCTCAGACCTTCTGCATCAGGTGCCCAGTGTGGAGCTGCCAATACCTGGATGAAGAGCTTCAGGCCTAAACCCAGATGACTTACTAGAAAGCTCGCTTCTGGGGCAGTAATGGTAATAAATTAGGCACTCGCTCCTCTTTTGGCCAGAGTGTGTTCTACTGGTCAGAACTCAGAGAGGGAGGAGGAGTGCTCCTGTACAGGGAATCGCCTGAGCTCTAAGCAATTGCTGCCACCTGGCCTTGCCAAGCACGTGGGAGAGATCAATGCTGCCCAGATGTGGTCACCCTCTGCGGCCAGCCCAACAACCCTATTAATTCCCATTAATATATGAAAATGAAAAACTCTTCATTTCCCACCTTTACAATTGTGTTTGCTTTCCTCAAATGTTTGGGGACTCCAAGGAAATTGAGCTCTACTTGTGGAGTCTCAGATATTACAGCAAGTGAGTATGCCCATTTCTACCCTGGCTCTAGGTCTACTACGCTCACGGAATAATAGCTGTCACACAGCGCTGTCAGCAAATATTTGTTGAATGTGTCAGCACATTTAATTAGAGGGTAGACCTCTTTATCAGGGCCTACACAGAGTTCAAGGGGGATTTAGATGTGGTTTACTGTGTCCTTTGTCCTGGGCACTTCCAAAGCCCCATCGAGTAGGTGGTGTCCTATGAACATACCCTTGGCATGCACAATGCTATTGCTACCTTCTCAAGTCTTGCAAAGTTTCAAGAGTTCCCCCCCCCTCCCCCCGCTTTTTGGGCTCTGGTGTGTAAAGGTGTACAGGGGAAACCATGCCCGGTCATGTCTCGCCATCTGTCTGGGGCCTGCTTGGATTATGCAGAATCTGCTCTGATAGCATTTGCACCCACACACAAGGAGAGCCCTGCCTTCTCCCTCCAGCTGGATCCCCTAATGTGCAACCAGGACCTGTGATGATTCTAACACACCCCAGTTTGGACTTGGTATGGACTGTCTACCTGGGGAGAGTATTGTTCGTCCCATTTCCTCATAGTACCATGAGCTCTGACTCACACTCATTTCTTTTCACAGGGGACACTTCCTCCCCACTCCTGAAGTTTCCTTCCCTGCCTGGTGAGCCCTATTTGAGCAACACTCCTGGTCTCTTTCTGCCCCCTCACTTGCTCCTCCCCAGAAGGGATGGAGTAAGTTACCAAGAGCTGAGCGTGAGTGCCACCTGCTCTGCCTTCTGCCTCTTGGCCATGTCTTCTCAGCTCGGGGCTTGTGGGAGAGGCTGGCTCCTGCAGGGGAGGCCTGCTGGCTCCCAGGGTTGCCAGTGACTGAATGGGTGTGTCCAGCAACTCTGGGACTGGGAAACCCACTTGCCTGCTGAAATAAGCCACATTCTCCAACACCAACTTTTATCAGGAACAAATGGGAATGCTTTCATCTCCCATCTGCCTTTATTTTTTGCTGTATGTCTTAATGGAGTCAGAATATGGCCAGAGAGAAGGAGTGCTATTTATTGAGTTCCCTGAAATCCCAACAGTGTCTAGGGTCTGTTTTCTCTTTTAATCGCCAAATCCTCTTGACCACTGGTACCTTCACGTTTCCTAAGGAGGACATTCTGACTGGAAGCCAGGAGGGAGTGCTGGTGACTTGTAAGGGGCTATGCTTTACTTGCCCTCTAAGTAAGCAGACTTGTTGCTTATTGATGCTTGTTATATCATTGTTTATATCTAAGTGTGGGGGGGCTAGTGGAGATAGGGGTGCCAAAGCATCCTCCCCCTAAGCCCTCCCTTTGTCACCACCACTGGGTCATCCTATGTTTGGGTGGTTTAGGACAATTTCCAGCAACAGGCTGATTATGTCCAGTGTGGGTGGAGACTAATATTTGTTGTTGAAAATTTTAATCCACCAAAAACCAAAAACTTGGCAGGTAAATATTACTTCTCCATGTCAAGACTAGGAAGTAGAGCTGCAGGGATGTTGAAGCCCTTAACTCAGGGTCACAGCAGGTGGGTGATGGAGTTTGGGTTTAATCGCAGTCTCGTCTATTAACGAAGCCTATGCTATTTCGCAACAACGCATGAGGTGAGAGGATATTCAGGGACTCTCACACCACAGCCAAGTCCACCTGAGGGTGGGAGCTCTTCTTCCTTACCATTTAGTTTGTTCTTTTCTGAGCGTATTTGGTCTGATATTAGTCACACTCAGAATTGTAACTGCCACCCAGAACTAAAGCAGCATTCCTGTTTTCCAAGCAATTGGTTTTCCTAAGTGAGTTTTTGTAGCAGCTGGAATTGTCTCCAGCTACTCATTCCTATTATTTGTCACACCCCCAGCCTCGTGGAAGCTCAGTCTTTTGGGTGAGATGGTGGCAGGCAGGCTTAACTTTCATTGGGAGAAATCATGGCTTTTATAAATTGGTTAATTGTAGGAGCAATCAACTAATTACATAAATTAACTGATTGCATTCTTGTATTATAAACCCCATAGAAAATGACGGTTCAATTTGCTGATGGTGAATTTGACAATGTGGGGTTTATCAATTAATCCATTTAATGGGGGACAACACCCAAACCCTAATACTAGTTGAAGACATAGAGAGTGGGGAAATTAACCTGAAGGAGGCTAGGCTGATATGGCATTTCCTCACTTGCATCTTTTATTTTATTTTATTTTTTATTTCTTTTTTCATCTTTTTTTATTTTCACTTGCATCCTAAACTCTGCCTTCTCTTCTAAGAAAGGTCCAAAGTAAAATATATGAAATATATAAAAATATAAAAATTAAAAATGCTTCCTTTCATTCTCCTTCTTTTATCCACATAGTAGCATATGTACTATCGAGAGCAAATGTGAATTAAACAAATGCACATCTGGGATAAATTGTTTATAATCCCTGATGACCAGGGCATGTAGCTGGAGTGTGATGTGGTAGAGAAGATGTTTTGATTTAATAGCACATTTCCAATTGGCTCCCAAATTTTTCTGCTCAGTGCATTAATAACCCTCATCAAGGATTTAGTGGACTTGTAAGCTCAAACACAAAAAGGCCCAGCTTTAGGAATAGAGTTTGCAGCTGCCTAACAAAATGATGTGAGGGCCTGGGAGGCTCCTCAGCCACTGGTACCTCATATGTCCAGGCGCCACAGAACCGGAATGTTTACCATGTGAGATTACTTTGGGCTGCACATTGCACATATTCTTAGAAGTACAAACACTGGGGGACTGTTACTGAATAAGTTACTGCTGACTCAGTGTATGTGAGTTTATCAGCTCTTCCCCTCCGGATAAGTGGACCTGGGGAGAGCCTGGGAGCTCCTCATTGACGTGAGACTGTCTCAGTCATGGGCACTTGGGGATACGGGTCCCAGCTTCCTTCTCCACTTCTGTTTCTCTCCCTTTAGAATAGTCCTCTCTGTCAGTAAGAGGATGTTGAACAACTCCTATCAAAGCAAGCCTCGAGTTGGCCATGCCCCTCTTTCTAGGCAGCCTCTGAGGAGGATACTTTGGTCAAGTGTCCTCCCTCCTGCTCTAGATGTGCACTTTCTCTCTCTTTAAATTTGTCCTGCAGTGATATATATACAGCACACAAAGTGTCCCATTTTAACACTTAGATGTATGTAATTCAGTGATATCAATTACATTCATGGCGTTGTGCCCCCATTACCACCATCCGTTACCAAAACCTTTTCATTACCCCCAAAAAAATTCTGTACCTATTAAGCATTAAGTCCCCAATTTATCCCCTACCCTGGTAACCTGTAATCTACTTCCTGTCTCTATGAATTTGCTTATTCTAGATATTCCATATGAGTGAAAGCATGCAATATTTGTCCTTTTGTGTCTGATTATTTCACCCAACATGATGCTTTCATGGTTCATCTATGTTGTAGCAGCCATGAGAGCTCCATTCCCTTTTATGGCCTAATAATATTCCATTAATGGATGTACCAGATTTTGTTTATCCATTCATCTGTTGATGGAGGTTTGGTTTGCTTCTACCTTTTGACTATTGTGAACAATGCTGCTATAAACATCAGCGTACAAATGTTCAAGTGCACATTGATGTACAAACTGTTTGAGTTCCAGTTTTCAGTTCTTTGGGGCATACAGAGGCACACTTCAGAGATATTGTGGTCCTAGACCACCACAATAAGGCAAACATTGCAATAATGAGAGTCACAAGAATTTTTTGGAGTAAATGTAAAAGTTACATTTACACTCTACTGTAGACTTAAGTGTACAATAGCCATTATGTCTAAAAATCAATATACACATCTTAATTAAAATGTGACACATGAGACACAAGTGAGCACCTGCTGTTGGAAAAATGGGCCTTGTAGAGTTGCTTGACACAGGTTTGCCACAAACCTTCAAGTTGTAGAAAACTCAATCTCTGAGAAGCACAATAAAGTGAAGCACAATGGAATGAGGTAAGCCTGTACCTAAGAAGTGGAATTGCAGGGTCATGTGGTAATTCTATGTTTAACTCTCTGAGGAACCACCGGACTGTTTTCCACAGCAACTGCACCATTTTACATCCTCACCAACAATGTACAAGAGTTCCTATTTCTCCACATCTAGGACTCTTTTCAACATAACCACTCCTCCTCCACATAAGGAGTTAATGGATCCCTCCTAACAATGTGATTTCCAGGCTCAAGGAAAACAAGAAATAGCTCCTTCCCACAAAAATGATTGCAGACCCTTGGATTACAAAATATTCCCTCATTCACTGATGGGACATTTCCAGTCCTCTAGACTTTAGACTCCATAAGGCGCCATAACCATCTTGTTGTCCATTTTGATCCCCAGCACAAGGAACAGAGCTTGGCACATAGTAGGTGCTGAGTAAATATTTGAAGATCTGTGTCAAGTCAGTTCAGGCAAGTTTAGATAAAGATGAAGTCCTGAGCTCGCTTTGGACTCCCTCCTTATCTGTCATAACCTCAAAGCTTAGTGCAGAGCTCACCCGCTGGTCAGCCTCACTGAGGCTTGATTGGAAGTTGCCACAGAGGACTTCAGGGTCCTCAGACTTTTGGGGTTCATTCTAATAATTTCCTGAAGGGAATTTTTCAGGTTGAGAGGGAGAATGATCAAGATTGACAGCTTATCACTAACCACATAAATATATTTATATTTCAAACCAATTCACTGAGCAAACATGAGTCTCACTCAACACCTCATTAAAAATTAAAACCAGTAGAAACACAGCTCTGTCTGAGGATGAAGAGCGTTAGTCAGGGACAGCTTTCCACCTTGTCATCTCTTGTTGTTGTTATCGCCCAGGAAGCCAAAGCTGTTGGGAAATATGGTTTAGCCCTTAGCAGAGGGTGATCCCTGGGGCAACACTGCCATTCCTCCTCTTTGCCCCTGTCAGGAACTGCTCCCTCTGACTCAGGTGGCTCATCTGCTGCTCAAATACAAAGGAAACTCTTCCTCTGGGGTTTCTCAGAGGCTTGGCTGGATGGGTGCTGTGTCCAGTGTCGGGTCTCATGCTGGTAGATGGGGGCACTTTGTCTAGTGTTGTGTGTCTCCTGATGGCCGACTGTTTGTCCACAGGTCTGTAAAGTCGTAGGCACATTACACCCTGGGGGGATGAGTCCCATTGACCATCAAATTGTCTCCACTCTTTACATGGTGTGCCAGATCCCCCAGCCAAAGGGGATTTCTTCTGCTGGATCCCCCAGCCAAAGGGGATTTCTTCTCCTCACTGTATTCCACCTGTTACCATGGTTGTTTGTCTTGTTGGCCTCCCTAATAAGCTGATGCTGGGAAGTGGATGTGGCTTAAGTGATTGGGCTTCCACCTACCACACGGGAGGTCCTGGGTTCAGTTCCCGGTGCCTCCTGGAGAAGATGAGCAAGACAGTGGGCTGGTGCAATGAGCAGGTGCGGCGAGCTGATATAACAAGATGACGCAACAAAGACAAGGAGGAAAGACAATGAGAGACACAACAAACCAGGGAACTGAGCTGGCTCAAGAGATTGAGTGCCTCCCTCCCACATGAGAAGTCCCAGGTTCAGTTCCCGGTTCCTCCTGAAGAGAAGACGAGCAGACACAGAGCACAGCGGACGGACCCGGAGAGCAGACAGCAAGCACAAACAATGAGGGAGGGGGGGAATAAATAAATTAATCTTTAAAAAAAACAACTGTTGCTGCTTGAGGGCTTGGAGGCTCATCTCTGAGTCCTCTAGACTATCTGCACATTGTGCATTAATGAGAGCTGGTCCTCAAAAGTATTTAACAGACAAATGGTGGCAGGGATGAATGAATGAATGTAAAAACTCTTTCTGTATATATTTATCATGAGTTAGAGGGAGATTTTCTGTTGGGGATTTAATATGCATTCCGGTGGATGTGAACCCATTGTAAACAGAATCTTTTGAAGAGGCTGTTATTAGTTGAGGTGTGGCCAAATTGAATCAGGGTGGGTCTTAATCAGAATGGCTGGAGAACTTATAGAGAGGAATTTCAAATGCAGTAAATCAGAGAAAGCCACAGGAAGAAGCCAGAAGTCAGCAAAAATGGTAGGAATGGCCACAAGGAGAGAAAGAGTGCCATGTGACAGGAGGCAGAACTGTTAAGCCAAGGAACCCCAAGAAAAGTGGCAGGCCAACATCAGAATGCTTCAAACTTAGGAGAGAAAGCACGGCCTCGCTGGTGCCTTGATTTTGGATTTCTGGCCTCCCAAATCGTGAACCAATAAATTCCTGTTGTTAAGCCAACCAGTGTGTGATATTAAATATAGCAGTTCTGGCAAACTACAACCCATCCCCATCCAAGTTGTTTACCACTTAACCTGAAGGGTCTATAGGAATCAAACACTCCTGGAAAGAAAGACAAAACTGTAAGAAAGTATATTAGTCAGAGTTCTCCAGAGAAACAGAAGAAACAGGATGTGTATATATAAATACTGAGAGATTTATTCCAGGAATTGCCTCACAAAACCATGGAGGTTGGCAAATCAGAACTCTGTAGGGCAGGTCACAAGTTGGACACTCCAGTGAAGGTGATGTTGAATTCCCCAGGAGAAGTGGGCTGGCTGAGATAGAGATAGAAGTTCTTTTTTCTCACTGTTGATACCCTCAATTCTCCCTTTAAAGCCTCCAACTGGTTGAATGAAGAGACTCCTCTCATTGCTGAAGGCAATTTCCTTTGTTGATTGTAGGTGTAGATACAATCAACTGACTAATGTTTTAAATCCATCTGAAATATCGTCACAGTAACAATCAGTCTGGTGCTTGCCTGACCAAACAAATGGAACTATAACCTAGACAAGTTGACACATGAAATTAACCATCAGAGAAAGGAAAGGAAATTGATAACCTTGTATACTCCAGGCCCTGAACTGGGTCCTTTACCTACGTTATTATTTAAATCTCACAACAAACCTGGGATGTGGACTCATTCAGGTGTTTGCAGCCAGCATCTTCTGATAGGCAGGTGTCATGTTCTGGTTGGTTGATGCCATGGTGCATCAGTTGTCATGCTCTAATGCTCTTGCCTGGACAGCACCACAGTAGTAGTAGTTCAGCATTTAGGAACCCAAACTACCTGGATTCCAAGCCCAGTTCCACCACTTACAAACTGTGTTCCTGGTGCAAGTTACTTCGGGTCTTCCTATCTATGAAATCACTCTAATAATGGAAATTACTTCTTACAGTTATTATAAAGATTAAGTCAGCTAATACACGTAATGCCTTAGAACACTGTCTGCACATAACACCCAATAAATGAAGAAACTGAGGCTCTGAGGCATTGAGTGATTTACCCAAGGGCACATAGCTAATAAGTGGCAGCAGTTAGATCAAACTCCTTCACATACTTAGCACGCGGTGGGTTAGACTCCAAAGATCTCCCTCCGAAACTCCTCAGTAAACACCCTGTTGACATTGCTCTGTCTTGCTGGCTCTTGGCACCTGGTTTCTAAGCCAGTGTGTATTGTATCCACGGTGATGACAGGGCCAGTGGAAGCAGAAAACCATATAGCTTTAACTAGAGTGTTTAAACACACATGGCAAGGGATCCAGGTGTAATCTTCAGAATATTTAGATCAGGAGTTGGACTGGATTGCTTAGATCCAAAATTAGGTTGTTTCAGGATGAGTGCATTATTCTGGAATGTTCTCATAGGATTATAGAGACAACACAGAGAGAGGGGTTTTTTCTCTTCATATTTCTTTTTTGTATTTTTCTATTTTCCAAACTTGATGACACAGCTCACAAATAAATGTAAGTGAAAGGCTTGTGGAAGGCCTGAAGGCACTTCCTGTCTGGTTAGGATGAGCAAAAAGGAAAATGCCCAAGAGGGAAAATGAGAACAGACCAGGAAGCTTAATGCATAGAAGCCTGCCTCCCCCAGTGGGGCCGTTTCTTCACCTATTCCAGGTCAGGTGGCTGCAGTAAGGTGTTTCCTGTGGGGCTCCCAGCCCCCACGCTCACTTGATAATGTTATCTGATCCACTTGGAGCGGCTTTCTCGTAGTTCTTCATTTCTGCTTTTTCTGGGTGATGACTCTGTCCTCCACCTTCAGCAACACTCCATGGACCTTCTGAGCCTTCAGGATTAGCTGTTTGGCTCTGCTGCCCAGAATATGTCATCTTATTTTTGTCCTGGTCCTTGGGCTCTCGTTTTGACTGGGGTTAGTGGAGAATGGAGGCTGTTAAGCTTATAAATGTTTCACTCTCCTGTGTGATGGCGTAGCAGTGCACTGAGACAGCTTAGTAATTTGTCAAATACTACAATGCCAGACAGTTTTATTTCTTTCAAAGAAAGGTTAAGCAAATCAAGTTTTCACGGACCGTAGTTGATCTACTGACAGGCACAAATTGCTTAAGGAGAATTCATCTCGCTGTAGGCGAAATCAATCAATCTAGGAATAGTCATTCAGCGTTTCCTGATAGGAGCAAGGGACTGAGGAAGCATAAATCATACAGATAAATATAAAACACTTGAAATACTTAAATCCTGTCCAAACTATCCAATGACAAGTCGCCAAACCTTGATGCTGTAATGGAAACTTCTTGAGGACAGAAAGTGTTTCTTATTCCTCTCTTTATCCCCTCCATAAACCCAGCACAGTCTTTCACTGAATAAAGCGTCCAATTATTTGTTGAGCGGAATTAAAGTTTAGGCAGCTGCCAAATTATATTCACAATGTACATATGAATAGTGTCCCTGCTTCCCTCAATTCTAATGGGGACAGCTTTGCCTACCCTCCCACCTTACACCATTGTATAGCCCCCAGTCCAGCAGTACTCAACCCACCACGCATCCTGACTTTGACACAGTCTTACCTGGGCCATCAGTCTCCCTCCCAGTTGGGGGTCATGGTCCAGATCCTTAGCTCCCATTCTCCTCTGTCTGATCTGTAGAATTCTCCCTGGGTAATCCTCATTTACTCCATGACCTCAGGTCCTATCCAGACTCTAAACGGTCCTTCCAGTTACTCTGACCTATCTGGGCTGTGGCGATTGGACAGAATGGCCACTTGAGTCCAAATCAGCTTCTCTCAAGGCTAACCAGGAACCGATAGAGAACCTGGTGTCAGGACCATGCTCAACAGGAAAGACTGGATGGAGAACAGGTCATCCATCAGGCCCTCTCTTGAGCAGTTTTGGCTCCAGACGAGCAAGTGGGAAGAAAGAGCACAGCTGCGTCATCCTGAGGAAAGAGAATGAGAAGAGGAGGCAGCCATGATCACTACTCAGGGATTTTGGCCTCCCTGAGGCTAGGCTGTGCTTCCACCAAGGCTGTCTTCATCCTCTTTATTAAACTAACCAGAATACGTCTTCCTTCCCAGAGTAGTCACAGCCTCCTCCCCAATCCCTGCCAACTCAGAAAATCTGGTTTTAGGTGTAAGATTTTTTTTTTTCCTTCCCTCTCTCCTCACCAGCAACTCCACAGACAAGGACGTTGAGGGAAGGAAGGCAGAGGGCAGGGCTGAGACTGGAGAGGTTGAAAGCTTAGTGATCTTCACATGAAAATGGGCAGGAGAGACTCTAGGGGAAGCAGATAAAATAGGAGAAAAGATGAGGGCAGGTGCTGGTGAAGATACTGGGTTTGGGGTATAGTTATGTGGACCAGAAAGAGAGAAGTTTTCTGTCTGAGGGAATGGTTTGAAATGCACAGAAAATAGAAAAAAGGGGAGTTTTAAGTTTGTTCTGATTAAGGAAAAACTCCATCCTGGCATTCTCTATGGAGACTATCATAAATGCATTGATTACTTTGGGGCTGCTGGACTATTGGTATGGATATGACTCCATGTAGAACTGGATCATGAGTCATTAGGGTTTGTGTAGTTTCATGGATTACATTTAAACCTTGAAAAAGCCTGGAATTGGTACAGAGATTGTATTGCAAGAAGAGCTCTCCAGAGGAAATGTGAGAAACTTGGTACTTCAGCTGGGTTTCAGCCAGTGAGAATCACCTCACCAGACGAGGACTGGTTTGTGGCCATCTTTACTCTGTGATACCAAGATGGCACAGCAAACTGTGAGACTTGTCATCTCCCAGGCTCCAGACAGGAAGTTAGGCACAAGTTCTTTTTGCCCCTGTTTGCAAACCTTTCTGGATGTTCTTTCTCTCCCTGATAGGGCTAAGGCTGAGACCCTCCCATGTGCCTCTCTATTACTTCCTGACTTCTTCTTTCTCTGTCTCAGAGTATCTCATTCTGGTTGTTGGCTGGGGGCAGGGCCTAGGAGGCTCTCGCTGTGTCTAAATATAAATTCTTCCAATTATTCTTATCATATACCTAAAACAATTGCTTTGAAACTCAAAAGCCAAGATTTTGATGCTTGTCTCTAGTTTGGTTGTGGCAAAAAAAACCCTGGTGACAATGGAGGCCTCTTTTATTGTGGCATAAATGTGGGGAGGAAAGTCATGGGGTAAAAAGATGTGGAAGAGGGAAACATATCAATGAATACTCAGTAATGCCGTCCTGCCACACCCCACTTAAGCCTCACAGTTATGTGAAGTGAAACAGGTATTGTCATCTCCATTTTATCGGAAAGGAAAGTAAGACGCAAGAAGGGTAAAACACTAGTGGCAGAGTTGGGATTTGAACCCTGGCCTTAGGACTCTACAGCCAGGACTCATTCCCTATGTCAGTTGCTTTAATGTGTCAGATGAAGCTTAGGAGCCCCTTCTCAGTCAGGCCCCTCCATATTCCGCACAGCTCCTATGTCCCTGCTTAGCTCCCGTCTGCCAGTCTTCTGCTCTTCAGGCACAAGACATAACTCCTGTAAGCAGCTGACTACCTGTTCTGCTAAAAGTCTAGCCAGAGAGGTACTGTGTTGAGAAACACCGTCCTGGGATACTCAGGGCAATAAGAGGTGGTCGAGGTTCAGTGTGACC
This sequence comes from Cabassous unicinctus, assembly GCA_029593785.1. Taxonomy (NCBI): domain Eukaryota; kingdom Metazoa; phylum Chordata; class Mammalia; order Cingulata; family Chlamyphoridae; genus Cabassous; species Cabassous unicinctus. Next base: position 15,532 of record JAQZBX010052339.1, read on the forward strand.
CTAAGCCCGGTGGCAGGTATGTTGCTAGGAGGGATAGAGTACTCTGGGGGAGGCACTCAGACCAGCAGGAGAGAACCTTGAGCCGCCTGGTTCCACGCAGCAGGCCAGAGGTGGGAGGGAAGGTGACTGAATCCCACATGGTGACCTTCCCTCTGTGGCCACCGGGCCTGGTCACTATGGAGTCATCCCAGAGGCCAGGGCAACCAAAGGCGGATAACCAAAGGTGAGAAAAAGAAAGAAATGAGTGTTTTTCCTTTTCAACCTCCGTGGGCTCCGAGAGTGCGAGAATCGGCAGAGCACCTGCTGGCTTGAATCTTCTGCAGTGTTCCTGGTGGCAGCACTTTGGCATGAGGTAAAAGTCCTCAACGGTGGGCTTCAGAAACCTCGGAGGAGACGCTGACCACGGCAACAGCAGCCGTGGTGCCGAGGCCGGGAAGTCACTCTTGTCGGCAGGGCGGCAGCATTTACCAAAATTCAGGGCAGGAGCAGGAGGGGGTGCAGGGAACGGGAGGGTCCCCGCAGTCGGCAAGGGGACAAGCTCTCGGAGCACAGAGGAGTCATCTTCTGGATCCTCCCGGAACTACTGGGGAGAAACTTCAGAGAATGGATTTCCACTGAGGTGGAATCTGATAAATGCTCTCTTGTGTTATTGTTAATCCGCTGGTGTAGCCTGGGAAAGAGCACTTAAAATAGATATTCTCTGAATATACCCATGCAAGAAAAAGGCATTCACCACTTCTGGGTGCCCAGCTCAATACTGAATAGCCTTTTGAAAGAAGCAAGTCAGGCTACATATCCACCACAGAAGGTTTTATTGGCACAGACAGCAAAATCCTTTCAAAGACATTCCACATGGTAATGCTGTATACACTTAGGATAATTCAGCACGCTGTCTGGGGACTCGGTCTAGCATGAAGTGGGTCATTTGGCCAGAATCAGGTGTAATAGATGTAAAAGTATTGTGATTTAACAAATACACACATTTACTCTGCTTTGGTGTAAGGTATTATTTTTGATAAAGGATCCAAGAACAGAAACGATGCATGAAAGTAAGAACATTTATTTAAACACAAATTTTCATTTCGGGTTTAAGTACAGATGAAATGGCTCCAGCAGGTCCAAGTACCATATGATAAACATGTCTCAAGTTTACCTTCTATTTCATAGTAAATTTTAAACATTTTTTCCCAGAAACATCTATAACCTAAAATGGAGCTATGACAGCCCAATTATGTTTTAGCCTTACAATGAAGAACATGAAATAATGATTCGGAGAAAAAGGCAGATAAGTTTTCTTATTCCAAATTACAGTTCCTCCGTGGTAGATGAAAGGATTATTAGGACATTTTCTTTTAAAGATGAGGTAATTCAAGATAATGGTGGTGCCAATTTAAGTAATTCTCATCACTGTGGGCTCTGGCAGAGAGGTGCTGTGGCACCAGGCCAGGCAGCAACTGTTTTTTCGTGTGTGTGTGTGTGTGTGTGTGTGTGTGTGTGTTCTCAACCTTGGTTATTCAGGTACAAAGGTGGCCCGGGTAGACAGTACCTTTAAAAAGGTCAGATCAGCCAAGAATCATTTCCACAAACAATGTCAAAGTTTTCACTGAACACCTGCAATTCCTCCTTATGGAGAGGTTTTTTGATTTTCTTGCTGTTGAACAAGAGGCAGAAACTTAATATTTGTAATCATGATTTTAAAAAGTGTTAGCTGTGGCAAATGAGGCAGTAAATATATCCTAATAGCAATATGCTGCAAGATGTGTCAAAATGAGCCCAAATATGTTTCTTTATTAGAATTCATGTTCTCCATCTAGAATCATCTCCAAGTACAGCCTCATTCTGGTAGAAGGAAGCAGTTTCAGGGAGCAATGTGGATGAGCAGAAATTGTTGACACATTGTCTCCCTTCACCAAGAGTCAACATTTGCTGGACAGTTACACGTGATAAAGTAATTCCAAAAAAACAAATAGAACTGGAGTTCCATGCTCTCTTTCAAATTTAAACTATGGCTTTTGGAGTTAAGCGGTTCTTAATTTGGCTGCACGTTAGGATCACCTGGGAAGCCTTTAAAACTTCTGATGTTCAGGTGGCACCCCATGCCAATTGAACCAGGATCTCTGGGCGTGGGAGCCAGGCATAAGTGGTTTTTAAAGCATACAGGTGTTTCCACTGTGCAGCCAACTCTGACAGTCAGTGTTCTACCTTGCTACTAAAATTGCATTACATGGATCGGCAACATGATAAACCCAGGGGCTTATTACAATGCAGACTATCATGACTGCCCCGACCCCCTGAATCAGAATCTGCATTTTAACAAAATCCTAAGTGATTGGTATGCACACTGAAGACAGTCAGTAGAGCCTTTTCTTTGAAGCTGCTTACATAGCACAAAGGAGGCCAAATGTGTGGGATCCTTATTAGCAGGTCAGTCCCATGCAGTGTGGGAGAAAACCCTTTAAGTCTAAATCATTGGCTCAGAGTTGCTGACATCTCCCTTGTCTGCCAATCCATGTGTCTTTAAACTGGGTGCCTGACATACTCCAATACCTAATGTTTTCCAACAAGCTCACAGGCATGGACAGCTCAGGGGAAGTAATTCCCAGGTACTCAACCTATATATCTAAACCTAGTCTCCATGCCAAAAAAAAATTTAATGATGATGACAAAATTCTGGTATAATTCCTCCTGTATTACCACCACATAAAATACATCAATCACAAATGTTGCAAGGATGATGTTACAAAAAACAAAGTTCAGATATTTTGTCCAAAAGGTATTGATGAAAAGGTGCTCTTTTAACATAAGTATGTTTTCACTAAAACATCTATTTTGTCTTCAAAGTAATCATACTCTTAGATGTTCACATTTTTGAGATATATATATTTTTTTACTTTGACCAAATTTTAAATTTGATAAATTCATTTGAAAATGAGTAAGGGGGTGAAAAAAGAGGTAAGGGATTAGAGAAACATTCCATAGTTTTCCAAACTATGCTAAATGGGTTTTACACACACGCACACACACCATCTCTGGGTTTGTAGCTGTGGCCTCATCCGGACTGCAGCTAGTGACTCCTCCCTAGCACATGTGCACCCCCCAGTGGTCAGCTCTGGAAATGTTCTGAAAGGCTCCGTGCTGAAAGCTGACTGAGGATCCCAGGACTTTCCATAAAAGGTCTGTGGAGACATAACTATCCTTGCTGAGTCCTTAAACCAAAAGAAGCTGTTGAAAATCCTTCCTGCCCTTCTCTGAGAATCCAGGTGTATTATTCAGCCAAAGGGGTGCTGATGCAACGTATCAGAAATCTGTTGACTTTTATAAAGGGTACTTATTTGGGGTAGAAGCTTACAGTTGCAAGGCCCTAAAGAGCACAGCTCTAGGTTGCTTTCTCACCAAAGCCTATTGCCACATGTTGAAGCAAGATGGCGAGCGATCTCTGCCTGGTCTCTCAGGGCTTCTTTCTCTTAAGGCTCCGTGGGCCCAGCTTCTTCTGCTCTCAGCTGTAGGCTGGCATAGGGCTCATCTCTCAGGGCTTTTTATATCAGTCTGACATAGGGTTCATTTCTTCCCAAGCCTTATCAGCTGGGAGCAGAGCTCAGCTGCTCTGTTGTCTTCAGCTGCAAACTATCAG
>JAQZBX010052340.1:0-19158 GCA_029593785.1 Cabassous unicinctus
CACTAATCATACCCATATGTTAGTGCTACTAGTTACAAATCCTGTGTTGTGCTTTCATCATTTCTATTCATTTCCAAACAACTTTTTACCAATTCTGCACAAAATAAACCTCATCTTTTCATTCTCAAACCACATTCTTTTCTCTGGTGACTTATTTTCTAGCTATTAACTCCATGAGTTTGCTCATTATATTTAGTTCATAATAGCAAAATCATACAATGTTTGTTCTTTTGTGCTTGGTTTGCTTCACTCAACATAATGTCCTCCAGGTTCATCCATGTTGTCATATGCTTCATGACTTCATTTCTTCTTACAGCTGAATAATATTTCATCGTGTGTATACCCCACAGTTTGTTTATCCATTTGTCAGTTGATGGACAGCTGAGTTATTTCCATCTTTTGGCAATTGTGAATAATGTCACTGTGAACATCATTGTACAGATGTCTGTTCTTGTCCCTGCTCTCAGTTCTTCTGGGTATATATCTAGTAACAGTATTGCCGGGTCACATGGTAGATCTATATCTAACTTCCTTAGGAACTGCCAAACAGACTTCCACAGTGGCTGTACCATTTATATTCCTTCCAACAGTGAATAAAGTTTCCTATCTCTCCACATCCTCTCCAATACTTGTAGTTTTCTGCTTTGTTAATAGTGGCCATTCTAGTAGGTGTGAAATGATATCTCATTGTAGCTTCAATTTACATTTCCCTAATAGCCAGTAATGTTGAACATTTTTTCATGTGATTTTTTTTCACCATTTGTATTTCTTCTATAGAAAAATGTCTATTCAGGTCTTTTACCCAGTTTTTAATTGGGTCATTTCTTTTTTTATTGTTGAGTTGTAGGATCTCCTTATAAATCATGGATATTAGACTCTTGTTAGATGTGTAATTTCCAAGTATTTTTCTCCCATTATGTAGGCTGCCTTTTTACACTCTTCACAAGTCCCTCTGAGGTGCAGAAATGTTTAATTTTGAAGAGATCCTATTTATCTATTTTTCTCTTTTGTTGCTCGTGCTTTGGGTGTAAGGTTTAAGAGACCACTAGCTACCACAAAGTCTTATAGATGTTTCCCAATTTTATCTTCTAAGAGTTTTATGGTCCTGTCTTTTATGTTTAGGTCTTTGATCCATTTTGTGTTGATTCTTATATAGGGAGAGATAGGGGTCCTCTTTCATTCTTTTGGTAATGGATATCCAGTTCTCACAGTACCATTTGTTGAAAAGACTGTTCTTTCTCAAAAAAGTGGACTTGGTAGGCTTATTGAAAATCAGTTGACCATAGAATTGAGGGTCTATTTCTGAACTCTTAATTTGATTCCATTGATGAATATGCCTATCTTTATGCCAAAACCATACTGTTTTGACCACTGTAGCTTTATAATATACTTCAAGGTCAGGAAGTGTGAGTACTCTGATTTTACTTTTCTTTTTAAAGATGTTTTTAGCTATTTGGGTCCCTTTTCCCTTCCAAATAAATTTAGTCATTGATTTTTCTTTTTCTGTAATGTAGGCTTTTGGAATTTTGTTTGGTATTGCATTGATCTATAAATCAATTTGGGTAGAATTGACATCTTCACAATGTTTAGTCTTCCAATCCATGAACATGGAATATCCTTCCAATGGTGTAAGTCTTCTTTGATTTCTTTTAGCAGTGTTTTGTAGTTTTCTGAACACGGATCCTTTACATTCCTGGTTAAATTAATTCCTAGTATTTGAATTTTTTTGTTGGTATTGAAAATGGAATTTTTTTCTTGATTTCCTCCTCAGCTTGCTCATTACTGGTGTATAGAAACACTACTGATTTTCACATGTTGATCTTGAATCCTTCCACTTTGATGAACTCATTTATCAACTCTAATATCCTTGTTGTAGATATTTTGGGATTTTCTAAATTTTGGACCATGCCATCTGTGACTAGTGAGAGTTTTACTTCCTTTTTTCCAATTTAGATGTCTTTTATTTTTTCCTTGCCTAATTGCTCTAGCTATAACTTCTAGCACAATGTTAAATAAGAGTGGTGACAGTGGGCATCCTTGTCTTGTTCTTGATCTTAGAGGGAAAGCTTTCAGCCTCTCCACATTGAGTATGATGTTGGCTGTGGGATTTTCAAATATGCCCTTTATTATATTCAGGAACATTCCTTCTATACCTATCTTTTGAAGTGTTTTTATAAAAAAAGAATGCTGGATTTTGTCAAATGCCTTTTCTTCTTCGATCAAGATGACCATGTGGTTCTTTCCTTTTTTAATGTGGTGTATTACATTAATTGATTTTCTTATGTTGAATCACCGTTGCATACCAGGAATAAAACCCACTTGCTAGTGATCTTTATATATGTTGGATTTGATTTGCAAGTATTTTGTTGAGAATTTTTGTATCTATGTTCATTAAAGAGATTGGTCTGTAACTTTCTTTTCTTGTAGCATTTATCTGGCTTTGGTATCAGAGTGATGTTGGCTTCAAAAAATGTTTTGGGTAATTTTTCCTCCTCTTCAATTTTTTGGAAGTGTTTGAACAGAATTGGCATTAATTTTTCTCAAAATATTTGGTAGAATAAGCCTATGAAGTCATCTGGTCTTGGACTTTACTTTTTGGAAGTTTTTTGATGACTGATTCAATCTCTTTGCTTATGAATGGTTTGTTGAGTTCCTTATTTCTTGTAGAGTCAGTGTAGGTTATTTGTGCATTTCTAGGAATTTGTCTGTTTCATCTAGATTGTCTAATTTGTTGGTATATAGTTTCTCAAAATATCCTCTTATGATCCTTTTTATTTTGTGAGTTCAGTCATAAAACTCCCCTTTTCATTTCTGATTTTATTTATTTGCATCTTATCTATTTCTTTCTTTGTAAGTCTTGCTAAGAGTTGTCGATTTTATTGATTTTCTCACAGAACCACCTTTTGGTTTTACTGATTTTCTCTATGGTTTTTTTTTTTTTTTTGGTTGTTGTTGTTATTGTTGTTGTTCTCAATTTCGTTTATTTCTGCTCTAATCTTTCTTAATTCTTTCTTTCTCCTTGCTTTGGATTGGTTTGCTGTTCTTTTTCTGGTTTCTCCAGTAATTCAGTTAGATCTTTGATCTTACTTCTTCCTTTTTAATACAGATTTAGGGCTGTATATTTCACTCTTACCACTGCCTTCACTGTATCCCATAAATTTTGATAAGTTGTATTCTCATTTTCATTTGTCTCGTGATAGCTACTAAATTCTCTTGCAATTTCTTCTCTGACCCATTGAATATTAAGGAATTTGTTGTTTAGCCTCCATATATGTGCAAAATTTCCCTTCTTCCCTATTATTTATTTACAGCTTCATTCCCTTATGATCAGAGAAGGTGCTGTATAATTTCAATCTTCTTAAATTTATTGAGAGCTGTGTTGTGGCCCAACATGTGGTCTGTTCTGGAGAAAGATTCATGAGCACTTGAGAAGAACTTATAACCTGCTGATTTGGGGTGCAATGTGCTATATATGTCTGTCAGGTCCAGCTCGCTTATCATATTGTCCAAGTTCTCTGTTTCCTTGTTGATCTTCTGTCTAATAGTCCAGCTATTGATGTAAGTGGTGTGTTGAAGTCTTCAGTTATTATTGTAGAGATGTCTATTTCTCCTTTCAGTTTTACCAGAGTTTGATTCATGTGTTTTAGGGCATTCTGGTAAGGTGCATAGATATTTATGACTGTTATTCCTTCCTCGTGGTTTGACCATTTTATTAATATATAATGGCCTTTTGCATATCCTATCGCTTTTTTGTGTTTAAAGTGTGTTTTGTCAGACACCAGTATAGCTACCCCTGCTCCTCTTTTGTCTACTATTGTGTGAAATATCTTTTCCCAACCTTTTGCTTTCAGTCTATTTACATCCTTGGGTCTAAGGTGAGTTTCCTGCAGACAGCATATGGATGGCTCATGTTTACTTATCCATTCTGTCAGCCCATGTCTTTTGATTGGGTAGTTTAATCCATTAACATTCAATGTTATTACTGTAAAGGCTTTACTTACTTCAGCCATTTTATCTTTTGGCTTTTACATGTCATATCTTACTTTTGTCTTTCTTTTTATCTTTTTGATTATTCTTTCTGATAGTCTTCACTTCTACACTCTCCTCTAAGCCTCTCTCTCTCTTTTATTTTATTTTCTGGCTGCAGAACTCCCTTTAGCATTTCCTGCAGAGCTGGATTCTTGTTAATGAACTCTCTTAGTTTCTATTTATCTGTGAATATTTTAAATTTACCATGATATTTGAGGGAAAGTTTTATCAGATAAAGAACTTTTGGATAACAGTTTTCTCTTTCATTACCTTAATTATATAATATCACTGCCTTATTGCCTCTTTAATTTCTGAAGAGAAATCTGCACTAAGTTTTATCGGACATCCCTTGTATATGATGTTTCGCTTTTCCCTGATGCTTTCAGAATTTTCTCTTTATCTTTGGCATTTGGCATTCTACATATTATGTGTCTTAGAGTAGGTCTATTTGCATTTATTATAATTAGAGTATGCTGTGCTCCATGGACACATATGTTCATGTCTTTCATGAGAGCTGGGAAATTTTCAGCCATTATTTCCTCAAATACTCTCTCTTCCCCTTTCCTCTTCTCATCTTCTGGAACTCCCATAGCATGTATGCTGGTGCACTTTCGTGGTATCATTCGACTCTCTGAGCCCCTGCTCAATTTTTTCCATTCTTTTCTCTTTCTGATATTCTCTCTCCTTGCATTAGTGTGGTACCTTTGTTACAAGTGATGAAAGAATATTAAAATTGTACTGTTAAATATAGTCTGTAGTTTACATTAGTTGGAACTTTCCCCATATATGACCCTATTATTAACATCTTGCATTAGTGTGGAACATTTGTTATAATTCATGAAAGAACATTTTTATACTGTACTATTAACTATAGCCCATTGTTTAAAGAGGGTTTACTGTGTTGTACAGCTCTATGTTTTATGTATTAAGTTTTATTCTAGTAACATATATGACTTAAAGTTTCCCCCAGTGTTTTTTAAATATAGCTTTTTATTTTTTTAAAGATACTTATATTACACAAATATTACGCAAAAAATATAGGGGTTCCTATATTCCCCATTCCCCACACCTCCCACACCCTCCCACATAAACAACATCCTTCATTAGTCTGGTGCATTCATTGCAATTAATAAATGCATCCTGGGGCATTGCCATTGAGCATGGGCCATAGTTCAAATTGTAGTTTACACTCTCTCCCACACAATTCTGCAGGCTATGAGAAAATATATAATGGCCTATATATGTCATTGCAATGCCATTCAGGATGATTCTCAAGTCCTGAAAAAGCCCCTGCATTACACTTGTCTTTCCTTCCCCCTGCCACCAGAGCCTCCAGTGGCCACTGCCTCCACATCAATATTGTAATTTCTTCCATTGATAGAATCACAACAAGTCGATAGTAGAATACCAGTAAGTCCACTCTAGTCCATAGTTCATTCTCTAATTTTGAGGATTCTGGGATGGTGATGTCCACTCCACCTCTAATTGAGAGGGGGCTTTGACACCATACAGCCGATGGATGAGACTCTCTTGCTTGCATTTGTAGATTCTCTCGTTTCCTTGGTATGGTGATTGTCAATCTTCACCTCCACATTAGTTGTCTTGGGTAAGTCCAATGAACAGGAGAATAGGTATTGCAACTTCACTCAGGCTCAGGGCTCAGCTGGCACATGGGCAGTCCAAAGATTCAATTGTCTTGGACGAACACCTACCAACTCCAGCACAAAGTATAAGTTCAAATAAAAGATGACAGATGAGCCATGTGTAAGGAAGCCATAACTGAGTCCAACTCTGTCACTCTCAGGAGCACAAACTCCAAAGTAGGGCCCACTGGTAAGGAACAAAACTCTGGAGTTATCTGCCCTTACCATAGGACCTGGTGTCTCCAGAGCGTGCAGGAGCCCCACTATATGAGGTAGTATCCACTTTAGCAGTCTATGAGATCCTGCTGAGATGTGCATAAGCGTTACCTCTGGGATGACCTCCCAACTCACTTTGAAGTCTCTTAGCCATATAAATTCATTTGTCTTTACCTTTTCCCCTTTTTATTCAAGGTCTTTTTCCAGTTGCACTGCTAGTTGGTGCTTGGTAGTAATCCCTCAGTGTCAGGGAGTCTCATCCCGGGAGTCACGTTCCATGCTAGGGGGAAGGTTATACATTTATATGCTGAGTTTGTCTTAGAAAGAGACCACATTTGAGCAACAAAGAGGCTTTCAGGAGGCAACTTTTAGGCATCCCACAACACTAGGCTAAGTTTCAATTTCAAGAACAAAGGCTCATAAACATCGCCAATATCAAGGGCCCATCAATGGACCATCCTCCTTTGCCAGTCATTGCCCCTATACTAGGGGGACTGTTGCTACTCCACCAGAGAATGTGACAGAGCTCTCCAGGATGTGAATTCAATATTCTCTCAGTTATTGTGTGAATCTCCACTCACTGTTACAATGTCCCATGAACATTTGAACATATTTATATACCTTATTGTATAGCTTGTTGAACTTCCTCCCATTTATCCCCCGACACCCCACATCAATGAACCACTCCTGCTCTAGTTGTAACCCTTCTGTGATCCAAAGCTTCTTCAAAAATGAAGACAATAAAAAAGGCAAATACAATTAATAGGAAAATGAAATAATAATTGTTGGTTTAAATATAAGAAATAAAATAAATAAAAATTTAAAGAAAACTAAAACTAAAATAAAATTTATAAATTGGGATATTGAAAAATAATGAAAAATCTTTAAAAAAAAGTTTTTTTTTGACATTTTGCCTTTCATCACTGTAATATCTGTTGTCCTGTATGTACAGTGACATTTTCTTCCATTTATTCCCCAGTGTCTTACTTTTTTTCATTTGGTTTTCAAAGAAGTTTTAGGTCACAGTAAAGTCACATACAGAATATGTGACATACAGGACTGTTTACCTGAACAAATTAAAAATAAATAAATTCATATGTGTATACTTTATATGGAATCAAACATTTTTATATGTAATTGATTGGAGAAGGAAAAAATAACACCTGGCCTCAATATTACTTTGCTATAGAATATTAACCCTAGATCTCATCATCTTTAAGATTATTTCTCAATGTGCTAATAGAATAAGATTTAGTCTGACACAAACTTGAACATCCAATGATCTGGAAATGTGGTTTCAGAATCATTTTCTTCCATTTAGCATCTACTACACTGAAATAGTACTTTCATAAAACTAGGATATGCTGGATTTTACTGTGGGTAAATTATGGTCTGTGTGAGAAAATAATCACAACTTAAAAAAAGCATTCTGCAAATTTTTGGAAAGTGAAGCCACATCCTCCTGTAGGTAGGATATGCCAGAGGGTCTAGGATTGGATTTATCTTCTAAGTCCCCTTTATATATTTTTTTAATTCAATTTTTAAAGATTTATTTTATTTATTTATTTATTTCTCCCTACCTCCTTCCTGTTTGCAATTGCTGTGTTTGTTCATCTTTCCTTGTTTCTTTAGGAGGCACCCAGAGCTGGACCCAGGACCTCTGATGTGGGAGGGAGGTGTCTAATAGCATGAGCCACCTCTGCTCCCTGCTTTGTTTTATGTCTCTCATTGTTTTCTCTCCCAGCATCTTTTGTTGCATCATCTTGTTGCATCATCTTGTTGCATCAGCTCACTGCACCTGCCTTCCCTGCTCATTGTGCCAGCTTGTTGTCTTCTTTAGGAGGCACCGGTATCCGAACCAGGGACCTCCCATGTGGTAGGCAGGAGCCCAGTCACCTGAGCCACATCTGCTTCCTCCTCTTTATATTTTATTAAGAAGAACTTTGTGGCTGTACAAAGTTTGTGGAGTGTTGCCTCCATGACTTAAGGTATAATGGGCAGCTGGGCCTTTGAAAGCCTCTTTTTCCAGGCGAGTCCAACATTCAACCAGAAGTTGCCAATTCAATTATGTGTAGTACAAGGCTGAGGAGAGCACTTTTTGGCATTAGAAACTCATGGGCAACTTAGGGCCATAATGGGTGAACCAGAGTCTCCAGGAGGCATAAGAGTAGACTGGTAGCACTTCCACAGTGAAGGACACTATAAGTAATCTCATATTGCAATTAGGACAGATTCTAGAGCCTTTTGTTGTAGGGGTCTCTATTTAAAGTGGGATGATTTGCAAGTAACAGCATAAATAGGTTTAATAAAATTTATTAATGTGGAATATGTTGCTATGGAATCCAAAAGGACTAAAAGACATTTAGCTTGTTTTAATACTGTGGGTGCTGAGAGGGTAATAATGGTCTTTTTTTGACAGTGTAAGGGATGGAAGAGTTCTAGACTAACCAAATGATTCCCAGAAACTAAGCTGGATATACCTTAGGAGATCCTTTCTACCCTGCTCATATTTATATAAGTTTCTTTCTCCAGAGTGTCCTAAATCAGTATTGTCAGGGTTGGGGTACACTCCCATAGTGATTGTTGATTTACTAAGATTTAGGGACTCTAAGCTTAAGTTGGGTTTAAGTTAATGCCTTGACATGTTGATAGGCCACACACTCAGTTAAAACCAAAGTCTTTGTCAGTCCATTTCATAGTTATCTAATAGGGTGATGTGTCTCCTAGCTCTTTAACTGAGGTGGGGATAAAGCATAATGTGTCATGGGGTGCCATGGATGTTTTCTACTATAATCCTAATGTTAAGGTCTTTTTGGTGTCAGAGGAATGGGAAGTAACAGCAGAACCAAATAAGTCCTCATAGGATCCCAGCAATTAACCTGGTTTTAGGGGTGTGGACCTCAACTCACCACTTGGTGACTATAATTCTTCCAAATGAACAACTACTTGATAAGGCCATATGTTGCATAAGGTATCCATCTTTCCACTGTGTTCTCCCCTGATGCAGAGCAATGCCTGGCTAAAAAAACAACCAATGGTCACAAAATGAGAGTCATTTCCCTGAGTCCTAGCATCAGTCAAGATGTAAGCTGATGCAATCTGTCCCACAGAGATAGGTACAGGCTGAGACACTCAACTTAGCACCCCTTTAAGAAAGCCCCAATCCTATATTCCGACTCCTAAGTGAAAAGTATTGAAACCTCCGATTTAGGCTGTTAAATCTATAATTGAGACTTGGTAGGACTTGGTAAATGCATCACAGTGCAGCGCAGCACAGCACAGAACAAGCTTGAGAGCAGCACAGTTCAAAGGGCAAACTTGCCAGCCAGGAGAAACTCAAAGGTCTGAGCCAGTTAGCAAGTCGAGAGCAAGAGCAGAAAGAGCCCCAGGTCATGGGTGACATCTCTTAGACATCTTGCTTACAACTCCAGTTGCTTTATATTTGCCTGGAAGAGGGAGGGATCAACACTCCTTCTCCCGAATTATTCGGATATCAAGACTGATGCTGCCAAACATGCACCAAGAGGATATGCAAAGGTTGATTTCTCATGAATGGTGCTTTTGGACAGAGAACCGGCATGCACTCAAACCGTGAACAATTTTTTTTCTGAGATTTTGTATCTGGAAGGAATCTAAATTATAAATTACTGCTTAAATATTATAAGATTCTGTCCTCTCCCCTTTTAGTCATCTTCCATTTATAGCAGTGAATACAATCTGAGGGTTTTAGGCTTAAAAGTTTGATGTGTAAATACTTTTCAAGAGGTGCCTAGAATGTCATCCTACTGAAAACTGAGCTCTGTTAGCCTAAATGAGAGGTCCTCTATGCCCTCTTAAATGGTGCTTCAGAACCATTGCTTATGCACAACAACAAACATCACAGAATAATTAGGGAGAGTGGAAATCATTATAATGTCAGTCCTCCCTATTATTGAATTGTAACCACTCGATATGGAACTGCCTAAAGCAATTGTTGAATGCAATAGATCCAACTGTATCTCCTTTGGAGCCCACAGAACCATCTTTCTGTAGCCTGCGGGTTCCACACAAGGACCTTTCCTCAATTAGGATTTAATCACCTTGGAGAGCAGCTGAGAATTTCAATCATTATTTTTTCCAAGGTCCCATCAATCTTGTCTTTTGAAGTAATTTGATTTTTTTTTTTTCTTACTCTACAAGAATACTAAATCTTCTTACTGGAGAAAAATGATGGGTGAAAACAAAGTGGAAGAAATGATTTTTTATAGGATATTTAAATAAAACTCCCAAGGAATCAGTTTAAATCACTTCACTCTACCTGTACCTTAATGCTTTTTGATGCAGGAAAAAGTCCCTCTGAGGGCCTCATTTTTTTATTGCTTACTGTAACAATTTGGTCAAATTTAACATTCAGATCTGGAAGCCTCATGTCTTATGGTTAAGAGCTAAAGATTTAGAGACAGATGGCTCTGGTTTCAAATCTCAACACCATCACTTACAAACCATGTGATCTTCATTCAGTTATTATCTTTGAGACTCACTTTCCATATACCTAACATCTAAAAATGATGGTACATACTTCAGGTGAAGAATGTAGAAATTAAGTGCAGTAAATAATATTAAGTATTTAGAATTCCTGGCACATTATTTTCAAATGGTAACTACCACTTTTATCTCATTCTCTATTTTCTTAACACACCCATTTTCAGTCCGCCATGATGCCAATTAGGTCAACAAATGAAATAAGATGGATTTCTGAAGATGAACATCATCATGTGGGTAAGTATAATTTGTCATCATGCTCATTATTTGAAATCATAGAGTCTAGCAATATCTATTAAACAACACAAAAGTAGGGGGAGACATAGTTCCTCTTTGCTTACTTTTTACTGTGGAGGTTAAACATTTTTGTTAAACACACTTATTAATTTATTAAGCACATTTAATTATTAACTATATTTATTTGTATATAATTACTAGCCATTCACTAACTCAGCAAATTGAAACAGCCCTTTCTTTTTTCTATTTTTTAAGATTGCAATGTAAAAATAATGTGAAACAAATTTTGTATAATGAATTATAAATACTGTATCTTTAAACATTGACTTAATACTGCAAATACGCTCAAAGACAATATTTCCTTGTACTTCATTACACTTTGTTGTTACTTTGACTAGAAGTCTGATTACATTGCCTTGAAATTATGTTTCTATATATTTCCCTACTTCTACTCTGTGAGATTCATAAGGGCGGAGACCACATGATTAATCTTTATATTAGACAAACCTCAAACAACCCATAGTAGAGGCTTAATCTTTCTTTATTCAATGAAGAAACAAATGCTTGGGTGAATGAGCAATCCTCTGCTGTCAGGTCAAATGAGAACTTTATTTGTATGCAGAGGATCCTAGAATCTCCTAATTTTAAAGGCCACCAGAGAACAGCTTTACAAAAAATCATTCTTACTCTGTATTCACTCACCGTTTCTGTCAAGAAATTTTTCTTCTCTAAATGTAATCCTAAATACTGCAGTTGGAGCAACAGGAGGCTAAGATATCTAGAAATTGTAGGGCAGAAAGGAGAGATAGGAAGAGATCACAGATCTGCAGAGACATTCCCACTCTAGTCTTTGGCTGTGTACTGATTTGGGTGTATAAAGAGTGGAAATATGCAAAGCTTTTGGGGACAAACAAAGCAAAACAAAAACACTATAAAGTTGTAGCCTAACAAATTCCAGCGCCGACACCAACATAAAAACAGTTTGTGTTCCCATTGCATTCCATCCCGAGGAGCCTGAGGAGTTGACTCTAAAAAAGCATTTCATGGCTTGGAGGGTAGGAGATCTTACCTCCAGAGAATAAGGACTTTTTGATGTTGCTGTTGATCACATACTTAAACAGACATATTAAAATTAAGTGATCTAACGCCATCTTTGGTGTCTCCCTGGAAGGAAAATAAGGTCCATATGTTGCCCAACCAGCAGGGATTCAAACTATGAATTTGTTTTACCGTGTATTCCAAGGGAGTAGTCACTAGTCCTATGGGTGAGGAATACAGCATGATAGAAAATAAACAAAAATAGTTCCATGAATAGATTATTGGAAATCTATTCTTGATTTTTGCAAACATCATTTCCAATTACAATCTAAATTTATTTAAAATCTCATTTTCTTCCTTTTTAAGAAAAGGAAGTTGGTGTTTTTTATTTATTTTAATCAAATAGGGAATTAGCTCACATGGTTTTGAGTGGTTGAGGATATATTTAACACAAGAACTAAGAATTTAATCTCATAGGCTCCTCAAGTAAGGGCAGAATATTTACAGATTTTCTTCCACTTCTTTAAAGCCCACTGGGCAGGGAGAATAAACATGGAATTTAGTTAATTCCTTGATTATTGTTTTCTTACTTTCTAAAGTCTAAAGCAGAAATTAAGGATAAAGAGACCACAATGATGAATATGATGATAGACAAAGGGGAAATAAAATAATATGTGTCCTTTACCATTTGACAACAGGTCTATTATCTATGAAGGAATTTGATAAGTATACAATACTTACATTGTACATGCACAGATTTTGCTTCAGCTACAAAGGAATCTCTTATTCTTGGAATTGGTGGTGGTGAAACACATTGATAAAGAGGGAACTAGATATAATTTACAGATATTTTTCTACTCACTAATATATCTTTGGGGCCATTATTGCTTGTTATCTCTTATAACTGGAGTGAGAAGTGTCAAGTAGATAATGATTAAAGACAAATAATCTTTTGATTCAGATTTTTAAATTTTAGGGGATAGCTGACTGATTCAATGCACATATTGAAAGTACTAGATATGTAATCAGTATCTAAAAGGGAATAACTATGAATACCAGGTCTGTGACCTATCAAAATATCAGATACTCCTCTGGTTAGATTTGTATCACTAGCTAAGTCAGGGTTCTGGCTACTCCTTTACTAGGTGTATTAGTTTTCTATTGCTATATCACACAATTCTACAATTTAGCAGCTTAAAACAATGTACATTTATCATCTCACAGGTTCCATGGGTCAGGAGTCTAGGCACAAAAGAGCTGAGTCCTCTGCCCAGAATCTAACAAGCCTGCAATTAAGCTGTTGTCTGGGTGGTGTTCTCATCTAGAGGGTCACCTGACAAAAACATCTGCCTCCACATTTATTAAGGGTATTGGCAGAATTCTTATCCTTGTGGCTTTTAGGTCAGAGAGCCCAGGCTTCTTGCTTGCTCTCTCCTGGAGGCCTCACACAGCTCCTAGAAATGATCCATAACAACTAGAGACTGCTTTGCAATTCCTAGATGCTATACATTGTTTCTAGAGGCTTCTCCCAGTTCCTTGTCATGTGATTTCCTCAACATGGCCACTTACTCCATCAAGCCAGCAAGGAGTGTTTTAAAAGAATCTGCTATCAAGACAGAGTCTTATATTTAGTAACATAATCTCAAAATTAACCCCTGATCACCTCTGTCATATCCTATTGGCTAGAATTAAGTGATAGGCCTTAACCATGCTCAAAGGGACGGGATGATACAAGGGTCTTCTACTGGGTTGAATAGTGTCTCTCCAAAAAATTGATGTCCACTTGGAACCTGTGAATGTGACTCAGATACACAGGGAGACCACCATGTGACAACAGAGGCAGAGATTGGAGTGATATGTGTACAAGCCAAGGAACGTCAAGGATCACAGACAAGCAACAGAAGCTAGGAGAAAAGCATGGAAGAGAGTCTACCTCAGAGCCCCAGAAGGAATCAACCCTGCAAATACCTTTATTTTGAACTTCTAGCCTCCATTACTGAGAATGAATAAATTTCTATTGTTTTAAGCCGCAAAATTCCTGTTACTTTTTACGGCAGCCCTTGAAAACTAATTCACCATGAACACCAGCAGACTGGGTAATGGTAATGATAATGGTAATAACCACATCCCTGGAGTCTGTCTTCCACACCAGCTAATGTAATATTATTGTCACAGCTAGACATGGATGCAACTCCCCTGGGACTCCACTTGTCACATTTTTTTTCCACTTTTGTTAGTAAACATAATTGCTGAAACCCATTCTGATGAATAGCATCAAAGTTAGAAAATCCAGAGAAGAGTAAAATGAACTCGGTAATTAGAATGTTTTGTATTTAGGTGGCACTTTACACTTTCTAGAGCATTTATATTTATTTTAAATATATTAACTTTAAATTTTAACCTAATATGTATTATGAGAGATAACCAAAGTAATGGTGTTACACCTATATTACAGGATAGAAAAATAGTTTCATAACATATGCAGAGCTAGAATATCGTCCAGTCCATCCTTAGTAGAACATGCTTTAAAGTGAATTTCACTAACTCTGAAAATATGAGTAAGGTACTCTTCACTTCTGTTTATGACTCAGTAATCTCTGAAAAAGGGTGGTTGCCTTGAAGTTGCTAGAGAAATTGAGGGTTCAACATAGATATAGATTTGTTTGGAAGCAACTTGCACCATAAATCTTTATTTAAAAATGAAAATTTGAAATTGGTAATATTGAGTAAGTACTATGATTTCTCCAAATGAGGCATATATTTCTTTTTTTGAACAGAAGGACTATGGCATTTAGATTAGTAAACTCTCTCTCTGCAATTGTGAGAAGGTACAATACATTCTGTTTTATGGTTTCTATCGTTCTTGTTATAAAAATAAAACTTTCAATATTATTATATGAAATAAATAAATCCTGTCAAAAACAAAAAAATGCTCTGTTCTTTTCTATGTCACAATTTCCACTTTAATGGAACTTTAGGCCTTACTTTATTTTTCTTTGTTTCCTCTCTGATTTCTTTCAGGCACTGAAGAGAAATCAACAACCTTTATTTTACTCAATTTGCTGCAAGGATGCAATGCACACATTGCCCAATTTGAAAACATTTTTAAGAGTATACAGTATGAATTAAGAAATTATAATATAAATATGCAGGTATAACAATTTTTCCTTTATCATTAACTCCAAGGGGCTAAATCTAATTTCTCAATCATGCCAGTCATTCATACATATTTGGCACATTAATTCCTAATATGAAAGTGGCAAGAACAAAATAAGACAAATATTGCTTTGAGAATTTGCAGAAGAGAAGATGTCAAAAATTTCAAAGATATAATAGCTTCCTCTGACTCTAAAGCACATACATTTTTCACTATAAATACTATTGTGCCTTGCTGCTTCACAATGGAGCACATTTCAATGAATCATTCATTTATTGGTTTGCTTGTAAACTGGGAAAATATTGACAAATAGAATATCAAGGGATTTCATTGTATCATACAAATTGGAAGTGTTTTAGTAAAATATTATGAGATAATGTTCAGTGAATGCATTTTCTTTTATTCTTAAACAATAAAATGAGATTCAATATGTCAGCTTGTGTGAATGGCAATTATTTGAATGTGGAGTGAAATGTTCTCCCCACTTCAGTTTCACTTGGTTGCTCTCTATTAGAAAGTGCTGGAAGAATCTAGCAGTGTGATTAAGAAGTCTGTCAGAAGGAATGTCTTTGGAGAGAACCCAAACTATTATTTAAGTTTATACAATGATATTAAAATCACAATTAGGGGCCAAGCAAAAAAAACATGAATGCAAAAGGTATGAATCTGTGTGAGTGGTATTAGAAGGAAAATGATTTCCTGGCTGCTTTCATCTAAGTTCTAAGACCCAATAATTGATATAAACTTAGAAAAGTGATGATGAGACATTTTCTAATAATGACATAATTCTAGTACACCGTGGCTGGTCATCCATCAAAGCTTTGTTTGTGATACATTGATTGATGGAATGAGAAGGAAATCATTTCCTCTTTTAGCTAAGGAGTGAAAGGACAGATTCACTTTAGAAATTGCACTCTCCTTCCAAGATAAAAATAAATATATTTTAATCAAATTGAAGCTATCAAATAAATAGCTGACTTGCAACAGATCCTTAAGTCTTGTAATAAAAATTAATACTGGCCTGAAAACAGAGGCATAAAACGCAACCATTAGATGTTAAAGGTTAGCACTTTGTGTTGAATCTCTCATAACTGATGGTGTTGAGGCATGGTGAGAGTGTCAGTAAGGCCTCAGGAGTACCTAACTGTGAGTCATTGCAGAGCAAATACGCATTCATATTGATGGGAGCCAGAATACGGTGTTTAAAATTTTTTTGAACAAAGAAATCACCAGGAACTCACGTGGGGAGGTGAATTGGGCTAGAAAAAACAAGCAAATAAAATGTAAGGCTGTCAGGATTATTGGGGAAGGGGAACTAGAGTAGCATAGGGGCAATGTTTTTGTGCAATTAATTTCCACTTAAGGTGAGCAAGATGAAATGGTTAGGGTGCATATGTTTGTTGACGCAGTATTATGATTTGTGGGTAAGCAATATAGATAATGTAGAGAAAGACTAGAATCAGTGAAAGAAGCACATGTACCTAAAAAGAAGATGAAACCATTTCTGATCATGTATATTCATTCTTCTTGAACCATTTTACTCTGAACTGGAATAAATAGACAACGTAACAAGAATTGATATGACACAGAATCATAAAGACATTTTTCTATTTCATTTTATTTAGATTTAGATATTAGTGGGTACAAAATGAGAACTGTGTTTAAAATTAGCAAATATTACTTTAACAGGTTATTAAACTTTTTTTTGGAGTAGTAGCATAGAGGATGCCATAGATTGGTGCCTAAATCCCACTTGAGAAACTTAAATGGGAGAGATGAACTGGCTCTGTGGGAATAAGCCTGCATTCCACAAGCACATGAGAGCCAAGGAGAAGTGAGTCTGTCATTTGAATCTGATGTTGACCATAGTAAGATCAGAGTCAAGTAAAATTACTGAAAACCCTGACCAAGTCAGTCAGAGCAGCAAACAGAGTCAGCACAAAGAGGTTGGATGTCAGTTGCAAAACTCTAATGGACTAAGAATAAGGAAGCTAGGAGGTGAGTACATGGCCCAAGGCAAGAATGCCACAGGCAAGAGGATCTTACCAATTGGGGAAGAACTAACAAATGTGTTCAAACAAGGAAAAGTTAGTTTTAAATAATGGTCAGACCCAGAGAAGATAAAACCAGTTATGACAGTAACAATCAAGAAAACCCACCCCTCCCCCGCCCCCAACATTTAACTTTGCTCCCTCCTTAAAATCCAAGCTCAGATGATTCCGAAACCATGGCTAGCAATATAGTGGAGGAATAAAGGAAAAAAAAAACAAAGCTGGATATACCTCTTTCCTTGGTTCAGTTTTTCTGTTTGCTATAGGCCCTAGCAGGGAGCAGAGTAATTGTGACTGAATGAAAGTGGAAACTTGGATTATTACAATAGGCTGGACATTCTAAGAAATGAATTATATCTATGTGCTCTTTGCTTTTAAGGAACTTTATATTATCTAAGACTTGAGTACTAAGCACTTTTACCCAGGGTAGGAGAAGCTAACTTCCTTTTATAAAGTTAAAAGACAAGGAAGAAGGAAATAAAATTGCTCTGTGATTATATTCCAATAATCCTGCCTGTACAATGTAATTTTTGTATTATATTCTGGTCCTATGCCAGGTGTAAAGAATCTATGCACATTACCATAAATGCATACTAGTGCTTGTCAAAATCTGTAGACATAAAAACGGAACCAGTACATCCAGGAAAATTTACATGAAAATCGGAGTCCTAATTGCTACAGACATTCTAATTTCTGAGCCACAGTGTATTGAATGATTTAAAGTAACTATGACTCTTATTATCTAGGAGTCACCACATAAGTCATGGCAGTTCCTTGGCTTTTATCCAAGGGCAGGATAGGAACATACCTCACAGAATGGATTTCAAAGAGAAAGTAGGAGTTGAAATGGAGTCTCTTTGTGATTATACACCATGTGTGAGGATGGTAGGAAAGGCAGTAACAATGAAAAGAAGAAAATCATCTACAAAAACAAAGGAAAACTTGCCTCACCAGAAGGTGGGTTTCTCTTCTTAGTGTGGACGCTGAAGTTATGGTCTCCATTTCTATAAAAACATGAATAAACCCTTTGATACTAAATTATGGTTATCTGACCAAAGAGAGCTCTTGCTGGTCAATATCTGATATTGAAAATATTGGTTTTTGTTTTTTGATTTTTGGTCCTTGAAGATTTACTTTCTCTGTGTTTCCAGTTAACAAATCTATATAAAACTATTTAAACTTTTTTACAGAGGGTGGGGATCATTACCCCTTTGAGAATCTGAGGAAACCTTTTGACACTTCCTTCTCCAGCTCAAAAACATGCACATATGCATCTGCTGATTTTGGTGGCCAGAATCATTCCATTTTTCCTATGGGAAAGCTACCCTCTGGGCAATGAAAGAATCCATTTGTGACCCCATCCCCCAAATTAAAAGGACTGTACCTATCACACAGGCCTGATCATTCAGATATAGCATCTCTCACCTCAGTGATTCATTCAGTTACAGGCACATGAAAAAAGCCAAGCCATGTGCAGCCCTCCATGGAGCTTTCTCCTGAAGCTGTAGGGAAAATTTTTTTTTTCCCTCTAGGATTCTCAGGTGATGGGATGTGCATCTTAGGCAGGTGGAAGTCAACATTTCCGTCACATTTCAAGAGCCTGTCCAGGAGATTAAGAAGTTGAACAGAGCCCTATTGTCCTTTGAGCCCCTGGAACAAGACTGACTTTTCAATAAAAGGAGCTAATAAATTTCACCTTCTCATTTAAATTTTTCCACACTGAATTTCTTTTTCTTCTAATACTTGCCTTAAACAATTGACAGTTTCTAATAATTCTATGGTTTCCTGGATCCAAGAAATTCATTAACCTCCCAACTCAAGTTAAGAAAGCCTCTTTTCATGTGGCTTCTAGCAATGGAGTCCCGAGAATTAGTGAGGAAAAAAAGAAAATGTTACCAAAGGTGAGGGAAAGAAGGATATAAGTATTTCTGAATTTCTAATTTTTGTTTACCTTCACTATCTCTGGAAAAGGAGACATATATCTATTTTGAACTTTAAAAAAAAAACAAAAAAACCAGAGCAACAATACATTAATATTCATGGGAGGAAGAATAAGATGGTTAATATGGACACAGTCATTGAATTGGTTATAATTATAATAATTGTTCACTATAATGTCAAATTTATTTATATTCCTGAAAACATTGAGCACATAATAGGTGATCAAAAGTAATTATGGGGAAGCGGGTGTGGCTCAGTGGATAGAGCCCCCGTTTACCATATGGGAGGCCCCGGGTTCGCGTCCCAAGGCCTCCTTGTGAGGGCA
>JAQZBX010052341.1:7287-19257 GCA_029593785.1 Cabassous unicinctus
CTTTTTTTTTTTTTTTAACACTATGTGAGCGTGATGGTGATTTACACAGACTGTGTAGCAAATATTCTAAGCCAGCAAAGGTTCTTTTAATAAAGTGCCCTTAATCTGGTAATGCTGTATGTTGGGATTTCTAAATTTGGAGTCCCCATGCATTGTTCTATACTTGCATTTTTAATCAACAGATATTGAGGGGAACATATATTATGCAAAGTTATATACAGTAGTGACTGTTTGGGGGGAATTTATAATCTGGTAGGAGGAAGTGCTTGTGATATACCTGGTCCCTCTCTCCATCATAGCAGTGAGTCTCACACTGCCTTAACTTTACTTGTTAAGTGCCTGCCTCCTCTGTGAGCTGCCCAAGGACAATGTCTTTACCATTTTGTTCCCTGTTCCTAGCACAGTGCCTGGCATAGAGCCAATACTCAGGAGCTCTTGACTGAATGGATGGACAAAGGTGTTATGTGGACGCCTTTTCCAGAGCACAGCATCACATGTTTGGGTGTGCTTGTTCAAGTGGAGTCTGGCCGAGCAACAGGGATTGGCATCAATAATCACAGACACTTCCCTCCCCCACCCATAATTCCATGTTACCCACACCTGTTGAGTAAGCAGCTGGGTCATGGCCCTCTCCAGAATGTTCTAAGGGAGGAATTGCATCTGTGTAATATTCTCCTTTCAAAACTAACTGTATTCAAGTCAGCACTATCTGTCAAATACAAAAAATTAGGCAAAAATTCTTATCACTCAGAGCTATTTTTCAGATTGAAGGACACATCCAAATAGCATTTTCAGAGCAGTTTACTGTTAAAAGAACCATCTCTGTCAGGTGCTTCCAGGCATTCACAGTACCTGACCAAGGTCCACCCTTGTCTGTGGTGTAGGAGGCTTGGGGCTTCCCAAAAATCAGGGATGCCCTTCATGTGCTCCTTTTGTGTGCCTGGCACCAGTATTCCATGAAGTCTTCACAAGCCTGTGAGATGATTGTTACACACTAGCATTCTCATTTTGGAGATGAGATAATAGACTCCCAGAGGTCATCTAACCCATTGAAAACAACAGCCAACAGTTATTAAGTGTTTACTACAAGCCTAGCATGATACTAAGTCTTCTACCTGCATTACCATGTTCAAAGCCAGATGAGGGTGAGGCAAGAGTGCTGCCTAGGATGCAAAATTAAAGGAGATGAGGAGACACTCTCAGGGTCCTGCAGTCAACCTCATTAAATTTTGTGTCCTGGCCATCTTCCTTGCCTTACCTTAGCATTTTCCTTGCCATATAAAACAATCTGCAAAGTAGAGATTATTATTCTCATTTTATTGATAAGGAAAGTGAGCTTCTGAGAGGTGACTTAGCTTACCCAAGGACACAAAATTAGTAAGTGTAAAGCCTAGGATTGGACCCCCAGTACAATGTTCTGGACCATTGTGCACCCCAAGTTCATTCTATTGGCACATGATGGAATGAATGGCAAATTCTGGGCCTTTCTCTTGTCTCATGCTGCCTCCCTGAAAAAGCAGCGATGCCAGATGAGCAGGGCAATGCTCCTCCTTGGCCCCGGAGGAGGCCTGCATATACCAAGTGAAGCCACTCACTATTCCTAAGATATGATTCTGGCCCAGCCCTGGTCAGTCAGCTCTGGTCTTTAGGCTTATTACCCAGGAGGAGTGTTAGAGGCAAACAGATGTATCAGAGAGCCTTTACAGGGGCCAAACAGGCCCAGGGTGCTCCAAGCAGAGGCTGTCCACATGACAGCCTACAGACAGCATAATACCAAAGAGCACAATTTTCAAGCCACACAGCATTTTTTAAAGATACTTAGATTAGGTAAATGTTACACAAAAAATATGGGAATTCCCATATGTCCCACTTCCCACACTTCCCACAACCTCCCACATAAACATCCTTCATTAGTGTGGCACATCATTGCAGTTGATAAACACATCCTGGGGCTTTGCCATTAAGCATGGACCATAGTTCACATTGTAGTCTACACTGTCTCCCACACAGTTCTGCATGTTATGTGATGATATAAAATGGCCTATATCTGTCGTTGCAGTGTCACTCAGGACGATTCCCAAGTCCCAAAAAAGCCCCTGTATTGCAACTGTTTTTCCGTCTCCCTGCCCCCAGAGCCTCCAGTGGCTACTGGTTCCACATCAATGTTGTAATTTCTTCCATTGCTAGAATCACAATATATCTGTAGTAGAATACCAGTAAGTCTACTCTAGTCCATAGCTCTTCTCCCAATCCTGAGGATTCTGGGATGGTGATGTCCACTCCACCTCCAATTGATAGGGGGCTTATATCCCATGGGGAAGATGGATGGGACTATCTTGCCTGCAGCTGCAGACTCTCTCTGTTCCCTGGGATGTGGCACTGCAACACCTATTCTACAGCTCATTGGACTCACCCAGGACAACTGGCAGGGAGATGATGGACAAGCCACACGGCTTTGCTTCAGATCCCAAAAAGTTACTTAATCTCTCTGCACTCCAGTTTCCCTATCTAGAAAGTGGGGATAAAATGGTGCTAACTCCATAGGATTGTTAGGATTACATAAGTTAATATCTATGGAAGTGCTCGCAAGAGTGAATTGCTATGTAAGTGATTGCTATTACTATTTGGTTAATACTACAGAATTGTTCACTTGAAAGTGGTTAAAATGGGAAATTTTGAGTTGTACACATGTTGCTAACTTAAAATTTTTAAGTTTGAATTAGTTATCAAAATTTACAAATCAAAAGAGTCCACATAATATGGATTTCCAGTTTCTTTATGAAAAATCAGATATTTTGGCAATGCTGGGCTGACGTGTTTAATGGACATCAGCTGCATCCTACTTTCAGGACCCTCCATAGGTTCTACCTGGCTTATGACCATCTGTGCCATTCACCTGGCCCTGCATGGTCCTTTGGGTCTGAACCTTCTGACTTAGTGTCTGCTGTGCATCTGGCATAGAAGCTGGTGGGATATACTCCCTACTTCTGAGGGACACACAGTCACAACTGGTTCCCATGTGAATAAGAGGAGAAAACAGGTCAGGGGATGAAGTTAGAGAGTGTGAACCAGGATGAGGGGTCATGGAAAAGAGGTGGGAGCCCAAGCTGAGGCTGGGACAGAGACACTCTATCTGAGTGGTCCTCAGATGGTGGAAGCTGTAGTAGATCTCAGCCCAAAGCCCTCTCCAAGAAAATGTTGCCAGATCTGAGGGAGTGGCCTCCTCTCTGATGTGCCCTCTCAGGCTAATTTACAGCACACGGGACTGTTCAGAGCCCTTGTATACATATTCCCAGTCATCTTCCAAAGACAGGTCATGCAGGAAACATCAAAAATGAGGCCCCAACACAATTTTCTGGCAACTTGAATGAAATCAAGTTCCTTCCCAAAGCCAGTCTGTCCCTTGCCTACATTTCTGAACTTATTTCTTACTAGTCTTTACCTTGTGCACCATGCTTCAGCCATATTGGCCTTATCCTGGTTTCAGAAGCTTTCTTAGCTCAATTTCTCATCCCTCTCCCTAGCTCACTCTTTTTGCCCACCTTCTCCTTTTTGGTTAAAATGTCCCTTCCTCAAACTGTCCCTGTCTCTCTGCTCCCAGTATTGTTCAAACAGCCACTTTGTTTCATTTCCTTTATAGCTTGAATCACCACCAGGAATTATTTTGTTTACTGACTTTCTCCCTTCAATAGTCAGCTCCAAAACAACAAGGACCTTGAAGCCTTATTTATCCTCTGATCACCCAGTCTTTAGAAAAAAGTGGACATATAATAGGTGCTCAATAAGAAGAGCAGCAACTTAGAAGAATGGTCAACATATTGGAGGTGGGTCAGCCACATCTACTGAGCATGAACAAATTGAAGAGTTTTGTTTGAGAGACACATGGGTACCTAGGCTGTTAATGTAAGGACTTAAGTGTCACAAGACAAGTGCAAATCAGAGTGGAAGGGAGGACAGAGGGGGAGTCATTCAGTCTCCCCAAGAGAACTGGCATTCCCTGAAGAAATGGCATGTGGGCTGGATCAAAGGAAATCCAAAGACAAAGCAGTAAAACGAACCTCTTGGATCAATGGCTGTCAAGCAGCTTTAAGTCTGCTCAAAGGTGTCTGTCAAAAATCTCTTAAAAGAAGGCCTTCCAAATTCCCTGATTCTGAAGAGTATTCCTTCTGCCTCAGGCAATGAAAACAATGCAGAAATTAAGACACTAAGGAACTTTGCACATTACTCTGTGATTCTGAAACATATTCAGTATAATTTTATGCAATTTTTTATTGCATTGCTCGTCACAATTGATTTATAGTCCATTTTAGGAAGCTCCACATTCTATTTTCTATATATTTCTATATAGAAAACATAGATTAATGGTTGTCTACATGTGACATTTGTGGCCAGTTCAGGAAATTCAGGCAAGAAGTTCTTGTACAGGGATATGATTCCTTATGAAAATACTGTTTTGTGAGAAAATCAGATGGTATCTAAATGTCATTTTGTCCCATTTGGTTCCTTTTTCAAGTGTGTCAATACCTGACACAATGTGAGAACAGTCTTTAACATTCAGCACACATACATATACACATATACATGCATATGACAGCTGGTGGTGTAAAATATCTCTGCCCATCAAACTATGGTTGGATAAAGATTTCTCTTGGCCTGTGACATAATTCATCTTCCTGACTCTTTTTTTTCTGTTTTTTTTTTTTTTAATATTTTAAAAGATGCTTAAGTTACATAAGTGTTACACAAAAATTACAGGTTCTATGTTCCCTAATTCCCACACCTCCCACAACCTCCCACATAAACATCTTTCATTAGTGTGGCACATCATCTGCAATGGATATACACATCCTGGGGCTTTGCCACTAAGCATGGACCATAATTCACATTGTAGACCACACTCTCTCCCACACTGTTCTGCATGTTATATGCTGATGTAAAATGGCCTATATCTGTCGTTGTATTGTCACTCAGGATAATTCCCAAGTCCTGAAAAAGCCCCTGTATTACAACTGCCTTTCCCTCTCCCAGCCCTGTAAGTGTCCAGTAGCCACTGGCTCCACATCAGTGTTGTAATTTCTTCCATTGCTTGAATCACAATATGTCTACAACAGAATACCAGTAAGTCCACACTAGTCCATAGCTCTTCCCCCAGTCCTGAGGAGTCTGGGACGGTGAGGTCCACTCTACTTCCAAGTGAGAAGGGGCTTATATCCCATGGATAAGATGGATGGGATTATCATGTCTGCAGCTGCAGACTCTCTCCATTCCCTGAGATGGCCGTTGTCCATTATCATCTCCTCGCCGGGTGACTTGGGAGAGTCCATTGAGCTATAGAGTAGGAGTTGCAGCTCCACCGAGATTCCAGGCATAACTGGCACATGGACAGGCTAAAGGTTCCATTCTCTGGAAGGACACCTACAAACTCCAGCACCACATACAGGTTTGAAGAGAAGGGACTGATGGTCCATGTGCAAGGAGGACTTATTTGAATCCAACTTTGTCACTCTCAGGAGCACAGATTCCAAAGTATAGCCCACTGATAAGGCATCAATCTCTGGAGCTATCCCCCCTTGTATAGGACCTGGCTGTCTCCAGAGCCCTCAGGAGCCCCTCTGTTTTGGGTGATATCCACTTTGGTGGCTTTATGAGATCCTACTGAGGTGTGTGTAAGCGTTACCTCTGGGATGACCTCCAGACTCTCTTTGAAGTCTCTTAGCCACATGAACTCACTTGTCTTTACCTTTTCCCCGTTTTATTCAAGGTCTTTTTCCAGTCATATTGCCAGTTGGCACTTGGTATTAATCCCTCATTGCCAGGGAAGTTCAACCCCGGGAGTCATGTCCCACTCTGTGGGGAAGGTAATGCATTCATATGCTGAGTTTGGCTTAGAGAGAGGCCACATTTGAGCAACAAGGAGGCTCTCAGGTGGCAACCTTTAGGCAACCCATAACAGTATGCTAAGTTTCAACTATGAGAGCAAAGACTCATAAGGCTAGTCATCAATAACAAGAACCCATTAGTGGAGCATCCTACTTTGCCAGAGACTGCCCCTGCACTCGGGGGACTGTTGCTGCTCCCTTGGAGAATGTGGCAGAGCTCTGCAGGCTGGGAATTCAGTATTCTCTCATTTATTGAGTGATTCTCCACCTACTGTGACCATGCCCCACCCCTTAATCATTTGAACAATTTTATACATCTATTATGTATATTCAGGTGAACTTCCTCTCATGAAACCCCCATCCCAGGCACCCCTCCACTACTGATCCTCTCCTGCCCCTGTTGTAACCCTTCTGTGATCCAAAATTCCTTAAAGATGAAGCCCATGTAATAGCCAAATACAATTAATAGGAAAATGAAATAATAATGATAAGTTTAAATGTAAGAGATAAAATACATGGAAACTTTAAAAAAAACACTAAAAATAAAATTAAATTAAAGGATTGGGATATTCAAAAAATTGGAAAAAAGTTGGAAAAAAAAATTAAAAACATTTTTCCTTTTATCACTGCATTATTGGGTGTCCAGTCTGTACCGTGACACCTTCCCCCTCTCACTCCCCAATGTCTCCCAAATTTTCATTTAATTTTCAAAGAAGTTTTAGGTCACAGCAAAGTCACACACAGAATAGTAGAGACTCACATATAACCAACCTCCTCCCCCTTTCTTCACCCCATATTAAAAGTTTTTTGTATGTGGATGGTAGCATTGTTATAACTGTTATACAGACAGTGAAACATAGCTACTAAACATTGTCAATGGTTTACAGTATAGTTTACAATTTAGACGGTACAGTATAATAATTTTTCATGATATTTACCATGTCCTGTGTCCATCACTGAAAGATAATGAAAAGCATTTCCCCTGACCACTAAATACCCCCTGTTTGATCTATTCTGTTCCTCCTCCCCATCCCCCTGGGGCACATGACACTGCCCTGTCTTGACACATTGGATGACAAGATTCATAGTTACATGCAACAAGAGGTTTTGATACGCTGATTGTCCCCCCCTATTAGGAGCCACCATTGCTCATAAGAGACGCCCACCTGTCTGTTTCTGGGTGAATCAGACCTCCCAAAGATGGGGGTCCATCTCCTTGCCACTCACTGTATGGTTCTCCACTCCCCACACAACACATTATGACAGGATGAACACTCACACACTCCCCAGAAGCCTACTCCAGATGCACCCCATCCTGAATGCCCCCGCAACCAGCACCCTAAACCAGTGACAATACCTTGTCATATTGCCATAAGAGCATTCCTACTCCTGCACTTTCAACTTCATACCCACAAATCCCTTGTTCATCTGGTCCCTCTCCCATGTCTCCCTCCAGTATCCTGGGTATTTTAACCCACCCTTCTTAATCTACCCACCTGTCAACCCTGCACCACCAAACCCAGTAATATCACTACCTACCTGTCCTATCCTTCAATAGGCAACTATACTTTATCACTTTATCATAGATTATGTCCATATGGGTGATGGCTCACAACCTTCTCTTCTCTTTCTCTCTCTTGTTAACCTATCTTTCAGACAATGGTTCTAGGAGACTGCTCACTTTCCTCAATTCAAATCAGTGAGATCATGTACTGTTCACCCTTCAATGCCTGGCTTGCTTCACTCAACATAAGGTCTTCAAGAATCATCCATGTTATTCTGTGTGTTAGCACTTTATTTCTTCTTACAGCCGAGTAATATTCCATTGTATGTATGTACCATATTTTGTTTACCCATTCATCTGTTGATGGGCACCGGGGTTGATTCCAACTTTTGGCAATAGTGAACGATGCCTCTATGAACATTGGTGTGCATATATCTGTTCGTGTCTTTGCTTTCAATTCTTCTGGGTATATACCCAGCAGTGGAATCACTGGATCACACGGAAGATCTATTGTTAGTTTTCTGAGGAACCGCCAAACTTTCCTCCACAGTGGCTGGACCATTCCACAATCCTACCAGCAGTGGAACAGGGTTCCTTTTCCTCCACATCCTCTCCACACTTATAGTCTGCTGTTTTTTAATAGCCACCATTCAATGGGTGTAAGATGGTATCTGATTGTAGTTTTGAATTGCATTTCCCTAATAGCTAGTGATGTTGAGCATTTTTTCATGTGCTTTTTAGCCATTTGCATTTCTTCCTTGTAGAAGTGTCTTTTCAGGTCACTTGTCCATTTTTCAAATGGGTTGTTTCTCTTTTTATTTTCGAGGTGTAGGATTTCTTTATATATGCAGTGTATTATGCTCCTATCAAGATAGGATCCTATCAGATATATGGTTGCCAAATATTTTCTTCCATTAGGTAGGCTGACTTTTTATTTTCTTGATAACGTCCTTTGAGGAGCAGAAGTTTTTAATTTTGAGGGGATCCCATTTATCTATTTTTCTTTTGCTGCTCAAGCTTTGGGTGTGAAGATCATGAAACCATTTTCTATTACAAGGTCCTGTAGATGCTTCCCTACATTTTCTTCCAAGGTCTTCATGGTTTTCGCTCTTATATTTAGATCATTGATCCATCTTGAGTTGATATTTGTATAAGGTGTGAGATGGTGTTCCTTTGTCATTCTTTTGGATATGGATATCCAGTCCTCCAAGCACCACTTTTTGGAGGCCATTCTCTCCCAACTGAGTGGGTTTGGTGGTCTTGTCAAATATCAGATGACTGATATGTGAAGATCTATATAGAACTCTTAATTCAGTTCCATTGGTCAGTATGACTATCCTTGTGCCAATACCATGCAGTTTTGAGCACTGTAGCTTTGTAATATGTTTTAAAGTCAGGTAGTGTGATACCTCCAGCTTCATTTTCTTTTTCAATATGTCTTTGGCAATTCAGGGCCTCTTACCTCTCCAAATATATTTTGTAGTTAGTTTTCCCAGTTCCTTAAAAAAGCCAGTGTTGATTTTTATTGGGATTGCATTAAATCTGTAGATTGCTTTGGGTAGGATAGACATCTTGAGGATGTTTAGTCTTCCTATCCATCAACAGGGAATATTCTTCCATTTATTTAAGTCTTCTTTGATTTCCTTTAACAGTGTTGTGTAGTTTTCTGTATATAAGTGCTTTGCATCTTTAGTTAAATTTATTCCTAGGTATTTGATTCTTGAGTGAATAATTCAAGAATTATTATTATTGATATTATTATTATTATTGAATTATTGAGTGTATAATTCTTTTAGTTACTATTGTAAATGGTATTTTTTTCTTGATTTCCTCCTCAGATTGCTTGTTATTGGTGTACAGAAATGCTACTGATTTTTGAGCATTGATCTTATAGCCTGCAACTTTACTGAACTCCTTTATAAGTTCTAGAAGCTTTTTTGAAGATATCTCAGGGCTTTCTACACATAGGATCATGTCATCTGTAAATAATGAAATTTTTACTACTTCTTTTCCCATTTGGATGCCTTTTATATCTTTTTCTTGCCTTAGAGCTTGAGCAAGATCTTCTAAGACAATATTAAAAAGGAGTGGTGATAGTGGGCATCCTTGTCTTGTTCCCAGTCTCAGAGGGAAGGCTTTTAGGATTTCACCATTAAAGATGATGTCAGCTTTTGGGTTTTCATATATACCCTTTATCATATTCAGAAAGTTTCCTTCTATTCCTATCTTTTGCAGTGTTTTTATCAGGAAAGGATGCTGTATTTTGTCGAATGCTTTTTCTGCATCTATCTAGAGGATCATGTGATTTTTTTTTTCTTTCAATCTGTTTATGTAGTGTATTACATTGATTGATTTTCTTATATTGAACCTTCCTTGCATACCCAGGATGAAACCCACTTGGTCATGGTGTATAATTCTTTTGATATGTTGTTGAATGTGATTAGCAAGTATTTTGTTGAGGATTTTAGCATCTAGGTTCATTAGAGAAATTGGTGTGTAGTTTTCCTTTCTGGTGGTGTTTTTGTCTGGCTTTGGTATTAGGGTAATGTTGGCATCATAGAATAAGTTAGGCAATATACCGACTACTTCTATTTTTTGGAAGAGCTTAAGCAGGATTGTTCTTAGCTCTTTCCGGAATGTTTGGTAGAATTCAGCTGTGAAGCCATCTGTTCCTGGGCTCTTCTTAGTTTGAAGGTTTTTGATGACTGAGTCTATCTCTTTACTTGTAATTGGACTGTTGAGTTCATAAATTTCTTCTTTCATCAATGTAGGCTGTTTGTGAGTTTCTATAAATTTGTCCATTTCCTCTAATTTATCATTCTTCTTGGCATATAATTTTTCAAAGTATCCTCTCATCATACTCTTTATTTCTGTCAGGTCAGTAGTGATATCTCCTTGCTGATTCCTTATTTTGTGTATTTGCATCTGTTCTCTCTTTTTCTTTGTTAGTCTGGCTAAGGATTTGTCAATTTTATTGATCTTCTTGAAGAACCAGCTTTTGGTTTTGTTTATTTTTTCTAGTGTTTTCTTATTCTCTATTTCATTTAGTTCTGCTCTAATCTTTGTTATTTCCTTCTTTCTACTTTCTTTAGGTTTAGTTTGTTGTTGTTTTTCCAATTCCTCCAAGTGTGCAATTAGGTCTTCAATTTTAGTTCTTTGTTCTTTTTTAATATATGTATTTATGGCTATGAACTTTCCTCTACAGGACAACTTTGGCTGCATCCCATAGGTTTTGATATGTTGTGCTGTCATTTTCATTAGTTTCATGGTAGTTACTGATTTCTTTTGAGATTTCCTCCTTGACCCACTGTTTGTCTAAGAGTGTGTTGTTTAAATTCCATATCTTTGTGCCTAATATGTTTCTCTGGCCCTTAGTGATTTCCAATTTCATTCCATTGTGGCCAGAGAAATTACTTCGTGTAATCTTAACCTTTCTGAATTAATTGAGAGTTGTTCTGTGGACCAGCGTGTAGTCTATCTTGGCGTATGAGCCATGTGCAGTTGAGAAGAACGTAAATTTTCCTCTATTAGAGTGTAGTGTTCTGTATATGTCTATTAGGTCCAGGTACTTTATGTATTTTTCATAATCTTTGTTTCTTTATTGATTCACTGTCTAGATGTTCTGTCTAATGGTGGTAATGGTGTATTAAAGACCCCCACTATAATTTTAGAGGTATTTATTTCTCCACTTAGTTTTTCCAGAGTTTGCCTCATGTATTTTTAGGCACCCCAATTAGGTGCAAAAATATTTATGATTGTTCTCTCTTCTAGAGAGATTACCCCTTTTACTAATATATAGTGTCCATCTTTGTCTCTTACAATAGTTTTGCATTGAAAGCCTGTTTTGTCTGATATTAGGATAGCTACTCCTGCCCTTTTTTTGGCTATTGTTTGTTTGTTAAATTGTTTTCCAAATTAACAAGACTCCTTGAATCCCTGGGTCGAACGTAGGTTTCTTGTAGACAGCATATAGATGGATCATTTATCCTTATCCATTCT
Source organism: Cabassous unicinctus (assembly GCA_029593785.1). Taxonomy (NCBI): domain Eukaryota; kingdom Metazoa; phylum Chordata; class Mammalia; order Cingulata; family Chlamyphoridae; genus Cabassous; species Cabassous unicinctus. The sequence continues at coordinate 18,670 of JAQZBX010052341.1, forward strand.
GTCAATTTGTGTCTCTTGACTGGTGAGTTTAATCCATTAACATTCAGTGTTATTACTCGCAATGAATTTCTTACTTCAGCCATGTTTTCTTTGGGTTAATGTATGTCATATGTTGTTTTTATTTCTCTTTTTGTCTTTTGAGTTGTTTTTACACTCTCCTCCAACTCTCTGTCCACTGTTTTTTCCTTTCAACTTGTAGAACTTCTTTTAGTATTTCTTGAAGTGCAGGTTTCTTATTGGCATACTCTTTTAATTTCTGTTTATCTGTGAATATTTTTAAATCTCCATCAGTTTTGAATGCCAGTTTTGCTGGATAGAGAATTCACGGCTGGAAGTTTTTTTTCTTTTGGTACTTTGACTATGTCATACCACTGTCTTCTTGGCTCCATGGTTTCAGATGAGAAATCAGCACTTAATCCTATTGTGCTTCCCTTGTATGTGATGGTTCTCTTTTTTCTTGCTGCCTTGAGTATTTTCTCTTTGTCTTGAGCATTGGATATTTTGACAAGTATATGTCTTGGAGTTGGCCTGTTGGGATTTATACTGTTTGGGGTGCTATGTGCTTCCTGGACATGTACATCCAACTCT
>JAQZBX010052342.1:0-19156 GCA_029593785.1 Cabassous unicinctus
CAAGACATATACTTGTCAAAATGTCCAATGCTCAAGACAAAGAGAAAATACTCAAGGCAGCAAGAGAAAAGAGAACCATCACATACAAGGGAAGCACAATAAGATTAAGTGCTGATTTCTCATCTGAAACCATGGAGGCAAGAAGACAGTGGTATGACATAGTCAAAGTACTAAAAGAAAAAAACTTCCAGCCATGAATCCTCTATCCAGCAAAACTGGCATTCAAAAATGATGGAGAGTTCAAAATATTCACAGATAAACAGAAATTAAGAGAGTATGCCAATAAGAAACCTGCCCTTCAAGAAATACTAAAGGAAGTTCTACAAGTTGAAAGGAAAAAAACCAGGGGAGAGAGAGTTGGAAGAGAGTGTAAGAACAACTGAAAATACAAAAAGAGAAATAAAAACAACATATGACATACATTAACCCAAAGAAAATATGGCTGAAGTAAGAAATTTGTTGCGAGTAAAAACACTGCATGTTAATGGATTAAACTCACCAGTCAAGAGACACAGATTGGCAGAATGGATAAGGAAATATGATCCATCTATTTGCTGTCTACAAGAAACCCACCTTCGACCCAGGGATTCAAGGAGACTGAAAGTGAATGGCTGGAAAAAAATTTTACAAGCAAACAATAGCCAAAAAGGGGCAGGAATAGCTATCCTAATATCAGACAAAATGAACTTTAAATGCAAAACATTGTAAGAGACAAAGATGGAAACTATATATTAGTAAAAGGGGTAATCTCTCAAGAAAAGAGAACAGTCATAAACATTTATGCACCTAATTGGGGTGCCTCAAAATATATGAGGCAAACACTGGAAAAACTAAGTGGAGAAATAAATGCCTTTACAATTATAGTGGGGGACTTTAATACACCATTATAACCATTAGACAGAACATCTAGACAGATAATAAATAAAGAAACAAAGACTCTGAATAATACATTACAGGACCTGGACCTAATAGACATATACAGAACGTCACACCCAAATACAGCAGGATTTACATTATTCTCGAGTGCACATGGATCATACTCCAAGATAGACCATATGCTAGGCCACAGAATAACTCTCAGTGTATTCAGAAAGATTGAGATTATAGAAAGTAATTTCACTGACCACAATGGAATGAAATTGGAAATCACTAAGGGCCAGAGAAACAGATTAGGCACAAAGATATGGAAGTTAAACAAGACACTCTTAGACAAACAATGGGTCAAGGAGGAAATCTCTAAAGAAATCAGTAACTACCTTGAACCTAATGAAAATGACAACACAACATATCAAAACCTATGGGATGCAGACAAAGCTGTCCTGAGAGGGAAGTTCATAGCCATAAATACATATAATAAAAAAGAAGAAAAGAGCTAAAATTGAAGACCTAACTGCACACCTGGAGGAATTGGAAAAACAACAACAAACTAAACCTAAAGGAAATAGAAAGAAGCAAATAACAAAGATGAGAGCATAACTAAATGAAATCAAGAATAAGAAAGCACTAGAAAAAATAAACAAAACCAAAAGCTGGTTCTTTAAGAAGATCAATAAAATTCACAAACCCTTAGCCAGAATAACAAAGAAAAAGAGAGAACAGATGCAAATACATAAAATAAGGAATGAGCAAGGGCATATCACTACTGACCCCACAGAAATAAAGAGTATCATAAGAGGATACTTTGAAAAATTATATGCCAACAAGAATGATAATTTAGAGGAAACGAACAAATTTCTAGATACTCACAAACAGCCTACATTGATGAAAGAAGAAATTGATGAACTCAGCAGTCCAATTACAAGTAAAGAGATAGACTCAGTCATCAAAAACCTCCCAACTAAAAATAGCCCAGGACCAAATGGCTTCACAGCTGAATTCTACCAAACATTCCAGAAAGAGCTAACACCAATCCTGCTTAAGCTCTTCCAAAAAAATAGAAGTAGAAGGAATATTCCTTAACTCATTCTATGATGCCAACATTACCCTAATACCAAAGCCAAACAAAGATACCACAAGAAAGGAAAATTACAGACCAATTTCTCTAATGAAACCAGATGCTAAAATCCTCAACAAAATACTTGCTAATCGCATTCAACAACATATCAAAGGAATTATATACCATGACCAAGTGGGTTTCATCCCAGGTATGCAAGGATGGTTCAATACAAGAAAGTCAATCAATGTAATACACCACTTCAACAGATTGAAAGAAAAAAAATCACATGATCATCTCTATAGATGCAGAAAAAGCTTTTGACAAAATACAGCATCCTTTCCTGATAAAAACACAGCAAAAGATAGGAATAGAAGGAAACTTTCTGAATATGATAAAGGGTATATATGAAAAACACAAAGCTAACATTATCTTCAATGGTGAAACCCTAAAAGCCTTCCCTCTGAGATCAGGAACAAGACAAGGATGCCCACTATCAACACTCCTATTTAACACTGTCTTAGAAGTACTTGTTTGAGCACTGCGGCAAGAAAAAGATATAAAAGTCATCCAAATTGGAAAAGAAGAAGTAAAAATTTCATTATTTGCAGACGACATGATCCTATACATAGAAAGCCCTGAGAAATCTACAACAAAGCTTCTAGAACTTATAAAGGAGTTTAGTAATGTCGCAGACTATAAGGTCAATGCTCAAAAATCAGTAGCATTTCTGAACACCAATAACGAGCAATCTGAGGAAGAAATAAAAAAAAAAATACCATTTATAATAGTAACTAAAAGAATCAAATACCTAGGAATAAATTTGACTAAAGATGCAAAGGACTTATATACAGAAAATTACACAACACTGTTAAAGGAAATCAAAGAAGACTTAAATAAATGGAAGAATATTCCCTGTTCATGGGTGGGAAGACTAAACATCATCAAGATGTCTATCCTACCCAAACTAATCTACAGATTTAATGCAATGCCAATAAAAATCCACACTGTATTTTTATGGAACTGGAAAAACTAACTACAAAATATATTTGGAAAGGTAAGAGGCCCCGAATTACCAAAGACATATTGAAAAAGTAAAATGAAGTTGGAGGTATCACACTACCTAACTTGAAAATATACTTCAAAGCTACAGTGCTCAAAGCTGCATGGTATTGGCACAAGGAAAGACCTACTGACCAATGGAACTGAATTAAGAGTTTTGATATAGATCCTTGCATATACAGTCATCTGGTATTCAACAAGGCCACCAAGCCCACTCTGTTGGGAGAGAATGGCCTCTTCAACAAATGGTGCTTGGAGAACTGTATATCCATATCCAAAAGAATGAGAGAGGAACACCATCTCACACCTTATATAAAAATCAACTCAAATGGATCAAATACCTAAATATAAGAGCCAAAACCATAAAGACCTTGGAAGATAATGTAGGGAAGCATCTACAGGACCCTGTAATAGGAAGTGTTTTCATGAACTTCACACCCAAAGCATGAGCAGCAAAAGGAAAAGTAGATAAATGTGATCTTCTCAAAATTAAAAACTTCTGCACTTCAAAGGACATTTTCAAGAAAATAAAAAGATTGAGATTATAGAAAGTAATTTCACTGACCACAATGGAATGAAATTGGAAATCACTAACAAAATGTGGTACATATATACAATGGAATATTACTCAGCTATAAGAAGGAATAAAGTACTAACACACAGAATAACATGGATGAATCTTGAAGACCTTATGTTGAGTGAAGCAAGCCAGGCATTGAAGGATGAACAGTACATGATCTCACTGATTTGAATTGTGGAAAGCGAGCAGTCTCCGAGAACCATTGTCTGAAAGATAGGTTAACAGCGGAGAGAAAAAGAAGAGAAGGTTGTGAGCCATCACCCATATGGACATAATTTATGGTAAAGTGATAGAGTATAGTGGCATATTGAATGATAGGACAGGTGGGTAGTGATATTACTGGGTTTGGTGGTACAGGATTGACGGGTGGGTAGATTAGGAAGGGCGGGTTAGAATACCCATGATACTGGAGGGGAGAGATTGGAGAGGGACCAGGTGAACACGGGATTTGTGGGTATGAGGTTGAAAGTGCAGGAGTGGGAATGATCTTATGGCAATATGACAAGGTAGTGTCCCTGGTTTAGGGTGTTGGTTGGGGGGACATTCAGGATGGGGCACATCTGGAGTAGGCTCCTGGGGAGTGTGTGAGTGTTCATTCTGTCATAATGTGTTGTGTCAGTAAGTGGAGACCCTCAAGGTGAGTGGAAAGGAGATGGACCCCCATCTTTGTGAGGACCGATTCAGAAACAGACAGTTGGGCATCTCTTATGAGCAAGGGTGGATCCTAATAGGGGAGGACAATCAGTGTGTCAAGACCTCTTGTTGCATGTAACTATGAATCTTGTCATTCAATGAGTCAAGACAGGGGGGTGTCATGTGCTCCAGGGGGATGGGGAGGGAGGAACAGAATAGATCAAACAGGGTATTTAGTGGTCAGGGGAAATGTTCTTCATTAACTTACAGTGATGGACACAGGACATGGTAAATATCATAAAAAATTATTAAATTGTACCGTCTAAATTGTAAACTATATTGTAAACCATTGACAATTTCTTGTAACTATGTTTCACTATCTGTATAACAGTTTTAACAATGCTACCATCCACATACAAAAAGGTTTTAATATGGGGTGAGGAAAGGGGGAGGAGGTTGGGTATATGAGAGTCCCTAGTATTCTGTGTGTGACTTTGCTGTGACCTAAAACTTCTTTGAAAAATAAATGAAAAATTGGGAGACACTGGGGAGTGAGAGGGGGAAGGTGCCATGGTACATCCTGGACACCCGATAAAGCAGTGATAAAAGGAAAAATATTTAAAAAAATTTTTTTTAAATTTTTTTGTTTTTTCCCATTTTTTTGAATATCCCAATCCTTTAATTTTATTTTAGTGTTTTTTTTTAAGTTTCCATGTATTTTATCTCTTACATTTAAAGTTATCATTATTATTTCATTTTCCTATTAATTGTATTTGGCTATTATATGGGCTTCATCTTTAAGGAAGGTTTGGATTACAGAAGGGTTACAGCAGGGGTGGGAGAGGATCATTCGTGGGGGGTGTCAGGGATGGGGGTTTCATGGGAGGAAGTTCACCTGAATATACATAAAAGATATATAAAATTGTTCAAATGATCAAGGGGTGGGGCATGGTCACAGTGGGTGGAGAATCACTCAATAAATGGGAGAATACAGAATTCCCAGCCTGGAGAGCTCTGCCACATTCTCCGGGGGAGCAGCAACAGTCCCCCAAGTGTAGCAGCAGTGTCTGGAAAAGGAGGATGATCCACTAATGGGTTCTTGTTATTGATGACTATCCCTTCGAGTTTCTGCTCTTGTAATTGAAACTTAGCCTACTGTTATGTGGTGCCTAAGGGTTGCCACCTGAGAGCCTCCTTGTTGCTCAAAAGTGGCCTCTCTCTAAGCCAAACTCAGCATATGAATGCATTACCTTCCCCCCAGCGTGGGACATAACTCCTGGGGATGAGCCTCCCTGGCAACGAGGGATTAATACCAAGTGCCAACTGGCAATACGACTGGAAAAAGACCTTGAATAAAAGAGGGAAAAGGTAAAGACAAATGAGTTCATATGGCAAAGAGACTTCAAAGAGAGTTGGAAGGTCATCCCAGAGGTAATGCTTATGCACACCTCAGTAGGATCTCATAGAACACCAAAGTGGATATCACCCCAAACAGAGGGGCTTCTGAGGGCTCTGGAGACACCCAGGTCCTATATAAAGGGGGATACCTCCAGAGATTGAGGCCTTATCAGTGGGCTATACTTTGGAATCTGTGCTCCTGAGAGTGACAGAGTTGGACTCAAATAAGTCTTCTCTGCACATGGTCCATCAGTCCCTTCTATTCAAACCTATATGTGGTGCTGGAGTTTGTAGGTGTACTTCCAGAGACTGGAACCATTGGTCTGCCCATGTGCCAGCTGTGCCTGGAATCTTGGTGGAGCTGCAGCTCCTACTCTACAGGTCAATGGACTCACCCAAGACACCCGGTGAGGAGATGATGATGGACAACAGCCATCTCAGGGAATTGAGAGAGTCTGCAGCTTCAGGCAGGATAATCCCATCCATCTTATCCATGGGATATAAGCCCCCTCTCACTTGGAGATGGAGTAGACATCACCATCCCAGACTCCCCAGGATTGGGGGAAGAGCTATGGACTAGAGTGGACTTACTGGTATTCTGTTGTAGACATATTGTGATTCAAGCAATGGAAGAAATTACAACATTGATGTGGAAAAAAGAAAATAATGGTGAAGGTGACCTACGCTTTCTATTCTATCTGAGAAGGAGATACTAATATTGGGAGAAATAGTGAAAATTTATTTGAAAATACACTTGACTTTCTGGGAAAATGTCCAGAAAACTTTGTTTGTATTGATTGGCTATGTGAAAGTTGTACTTACTTTAGAGGCTTTAAATAGAGCAGAATATATGAGGCTAAGGTTGCATAGCAGCTCTGAAGTTCAAGGTCATTTTTGCATTATAAAACACTTCTTTAAGCTTATTAAAAATATTACATGTCGGGTTATTTCCTAAGTGGATACTTTATCTAAACTATTAATGAAGAATATAATTGGAAACCTTCAGCTGACTGAATGGTTCTTTCAGCTCTCCTCCTACTTCTATTCATGCCTACAGGCAGACCCTAACTAAAGAACTATGCTTTGGACACACAAACCTTGATAAGCTTCTGTTTTGTTGTACTTCCCTGAGGAATAAGGTTCAGTGATTTCCTAAAAAATAATTTCCTGTCACTGTCAGGGCTAGCCCAGAACATTGTCAGTAAAGGTTTCTCTGGCAATCGCTTTGCAGTCAACTCTCGGGGGCATGAAAACCCTTTAGGCAGACATCTCCAGCCTGTGACTTTGGCAGAGTCACAGCCTGTTAGCACCTTCCCAGATTCAGGTTTGGGAGTGGGGTGGGTAAGAGAACAAAAGAAGATGAAGTGTCAAATCAATCTTTCATTTTTAATCCAGTCATATTCCCCCAGCTTCTGACCATTTCCCAACTTGCTCCTCGATGTATGTGTACACACACATATACACACATGCACACTTTCATGCTATCTCACACACATGCTGTGTCTCTCTCTTTACACAGACCCAAGGCATAAAGAGTTGAGACAACTCTTTCCAGCCAGGATGGAACAGCTGGCATTCGTCTCCTTCAACCCCCGTCCCACACTCACAGCAGAATCATTTCCTGAATATAGTTTTATGCTATGGAGTCTAGGTTTGGCTTCAGAATCCTTGACACAGAGTTACAGGCAGCCATAATCAATGGGGATGGTATAGTAGATTGAATTATGTACCCCAGAAAAAAATATGTTATTAATCTTAATCCCATTTTTTGGGTATGAGCCCATTATAAATAAGATCTTTTGAAGATGTTATTTTCAGTTAAAGTGTGGCCAACTGAATCAGGATGGGTCTTAATCCTATTACTGGGTGCGTTATAGACAGAAAGTCACAGGGAGGGGTATAGTAGTTTGATATTATTTATGAATTCCAAAAATAGATATTGAATTATATTTGTAAACTGGTTTGTTCCTCTGGGCGTATTAGATTGTTTTGGATTCAGAGGTTTCACTTTTACTTGACTAAATTATGATTAGGGCTTTGACTGGGCCACATCAGTAGGATGTTGAGTCCCCACCCAGCAAGAGGGTGGGGACTCACAAGGAAAATGACAAGGCACAGGAGTTATTTGAAATTTTGAGCTGGAGCCCTGGGAAGTAAACACACAAGAGAACACAGAGGAATAGAGACAGCTCCATAGACATGGCAGAGGCCCCAGGAAGAGAGATGAGCCATTTGCCTGATAGTCTACAGCTGGCCTTGTGGAGAGAGCAGGGCAGCTGAGCACGGAGAAAAATGAGCCTAGGGAAGAGAGGAACCTAGGAAGCCTGAACCCTTGCAGACATCGGCCGCCATCTTGTTCCAACACATGGCAACAGACTTTGGTGAGGGAAGTAACTGATGCTTTATGGCCTGGTAACTGTGGGCTTTTACCCCCAAAAATACCCTTTATAAAAGCCAACAGATTTCTGGTATTGTGCATCAGCACCCCTTTGGCTGACTAATACAAGGGGCCTGAAGCAGGAGTCAGCAGGAACCAGAAGAAAAAGGAAAGGATTGCTGGCCAGCCAGAATGTTACTGATCCCAGGAGAAAGCAAACCTTCAAGCCTCCAAAACCATGAACCAATAAATTCCTCTTGTTAAGCCAACTCATTGTGTGGTATTTGTCTTAGCAGCCTGCAAACTATGGCAGTTTGAGTTTATTTTCACTATGAAATCTGTTATCTTCTCTGCCTTACAGTGTTGCAAGTTATTCCTTTGACAACCCTTTCCTCTGTATGACCTTCTTGCTCTTCCCCAAGGACCATTCCATCTGGTTGTCTAAACCAGCTTGGAGCCCAATTATTCCCCTTAGACTCAGGCAGGTGGTGACCCTTCTCTGGGACACTTCAGGGGCCCCTGAGCTTTAAGGTGCTTTACTCAAAAAAGCCTAAATCTCCCTCCAGTTGCTGGAAGCAGCAAAGCTGGCACTGTACCGAAATGGGACACTCTGAGACTGGACAAAAGACTGCATAGGCTCTAGTCCCCAATTCTCCCATTCAGGGTACTCTTGGCCCTCTAGCCCATGCTTGCACCAACCAGGTACTCCAAGGACATCAGGGCTTCATGCCTATAGGTTTGTCCCATGGTTCCATGGCTGGGTCCCAGTTTCAGGAGAGTGGACTGGGAGCAGATCATTCAGGTTGCCTAATGCATTATCTCTTCCATATATCAGACAAGATTGGGCCAGTTTCCTCATCTGTAAAGTGAGGTTTTTTTCTCCCCAAGTTATTTTTCAAAACTCTCCTGACATTTACACTCTGAGATTCTCTAATTAATATGTACTAGCCAATGTTTCATTAAACAAATATGACTGAATGAGGTTGTTAGCTCTAACCAGTAGTCCCAGGGAACTGAGATCAGAGCTTCAAAGTTCAGGCACTGACAATATGATTCATTAACCAAGCTCACCAAGTCCTAATCTATATTGTTTTACTAGGCAATGGTCAATGGAATTTCTTAATTCTGAAACAAATATGTCTTACAGATTCCATCTTTGCACAGTTATCTGTGGCCTAAACCTTGTTTTTGCTCCCCTTATTTGTGACAAATGGAAATGAGAGGAGCTAGTTTGAGTTCCTCCTGGACCTGCAGCCACTGTTTCCAACAATTCCAAAGGGCCACTTGCCTCCCTCCCCTCCCCACAGAAGTTAAAAGAAAGTAGAGGTAAGAGTTTAAATAAATAGAGCTCTTCACGATGGAGAAGTATCATAATAGTTATGAACTAGGACATAGCTATTTTCTGTCTTTCAACAAATAATGTCTGAGCACCTGCCAAGTGCTATGTACTATATTGGTCACTGAATTTGTGAAAACAAATAAATTAGCTAACAACTGACAAGAAACTTACACGTTAGAGTGGCGGACACCTGAATAGCTGTAATGTCTTCTTTGCAAATATTAAACCCACACATTATCACATCCTTACTAAAAGTGTTCCCTTACAGTCCTTTTCCAAGCTGAACCACTAGGCTTATTGCCCCAGGAAAGGAAAAGAAAGGTCTTCCTTAGAAAAGAGACTCCTGATTAGTTTCAAATATAAAGATGACTTTCTTGAAATTTTTAGGAAGTCAGTATCTCTGAAAGAGGTGGTGAGGGAAGGATATGTAAATTATCCTTCCTTCACATAGCAAGAGATAAGCAAAGGACTAATTGCAGAAGCAGACTCTGTGCCAGAGGTAGAGCATCTCAGGATATTGTGGGAGGATATGGAAAGCCAGGTATAGGCTTGAGATTGGTGGAAGAAGAGCAGAGAAATATGCTAAATGAAGAGGGCAGGTGACTGAAGTTTTTGCTCCTACTTGCCTGGGTACAGGACATTGGGCTACATTGAGAATGGTGAGCTTTAGAAAATTTTAGGTATGTATTGAGGACCATGGGGGGGAATAGGGCTCGTCAGTCTATGCAGGAGAAGATGAAGACCCCTGAAAGAATCCTAGCCTTCAGCTTGTTGCCACATCTAAATGGTCTAGAATTGGAGGTGCAGCAGGAGGAAGCCAGGTAGTTCTGTCTCCCCAAGCCCTGTGTACAGAGATTAGGAGACCCAAATGTGCTAATGAGGCCAGAGAGCTAACAGAGGCCTTTGTTCAGAATAAAGGGGATACTTATTCTGGGCTTCAAGCCCAGAGCCAAATGGCTAAAGTCACAGATTTTAATGGTGGGTCATTACATCACCCCAAAGGGTGGGACTAGTACCCCTCATTGGTCATTGGTGGTGGGATCAGGCCAAATCAGCCGCTCTCTATAGATCCTCTATGTGGAGGATCCAAGGGACAATGCAGACTTTTGAGGCTTGCACATTCACCACCACCTCCAGGACACTGTAAAGCCTTCATAAAACCAAGTACTTAAGGAGAGGGGAAGGGGTGGAAACATGAAAGACTGAACACTTACCTAAAGAGACTTAGTTATTGGAAGAGACTGTTTCTTTTCTTAGTTGTACTTGGCTTATTCAATTGAACTAAATGTGATCTCCCTTGCCTACCATCCAGCCAAGTGCAAGCTCATGAGGAAGCTCAGAAGCTCTCATTGTTTATCAGAGTGTGTGCTTGACCCTACCACACTGGGGATTATAATAAAGTTTGATGAGGAATTGCATTGCTCAGAATGCTGGGTGGAGACAGCTGCAAAGGAGGGCATTTAAATATATATATATTTAATATGGAGTTAATGAGAGGGCTTCTTCGTTGATGTGATTCTGAAGACAAGATCTAAAGCAGGGGTTCTTAACCTTTTGTGTTCCACAGACCCTTTGCCAGTCAGGTGAAAACCATGGACCCCTTGCTAAGTCCACACTATACTGTGTATTATTTAATAAATGTATCACACCCGTACCAACATGTCGCCACAAGAATAATGTTTTTTCAAAATTTAAATTCAAGCTCATGGACCCCTTGTTAAGAACCCCTAATCTAAAGGATAAGTAGGAATTGCTCAGGCAAAATTGAGAAAGTGTGATTAGCATTCCAGGCAGCAGATACCACATGTGAAAAGGTCTAGAAGTAAGAAAGAACATATTCTGGGTGCTACAAGTACTGCAGATGGCTAGAGCACAAAGTTTAAGGCATGTCTTAGGTTCTCTACTAAACAGACTTAGTGTAGGTCAGGAGGTAATTGGGAAGTGCTTTCAGTGACAACACCTGTCAGGGAGTGAGGAAGGCAGGACTGGGCAATGGGAGGAGTTAGACTGGGGATGCAGTTATAACAAAGCTCAGGCACCTACAGTGAGTTCTGGAGCTGGGATGGCCCTTTACGGTTGTCCCAAATCGAGGCAAGGAAGCCTCTATTGATTATTCATTTAATAAAGGCTACCTCAGACATAGAAGAGTAACCAAGGGTGAGGCAGATCTTTTTGGCTGAAGGCAATTTCCAGAAAAGCGTTTCAGCTGTGAGCCATCAGCTGGCAACATTCCAGTGCTGGAGGACTAAATGCCTCAGTCATAAAGGAGGCTCTGTGTGACACACCACATCCACTTCAAGGAAGACATTTACAATGGTGAAGTTAGAGAAGTAAGCACATGTCAGGTACTACAGGGCCTTATCAGTCACATTAACAAGTGTGGGCATTGTTGAAAAGCAATGGGGAGCCACTGAAGGGTTTTAAACAGGGGGTTAAATCAGTACAATTATGTTTGTATTTTTAAAAGATCACTGTGGCTGCTAGGTAGAGGATTCATTAGAGAGAGAGAACACAAGAGGCAGAGAGACCTGTTAGGAAGTTGTTGCAGTCATAGACCGAAATGAGAGTTTGAATATATTAAGTGTAGGTGGGAATGAAGAAAAGTAAATTGATTAGGGGGATATTTAGAACGAGTTGACGGTATGTACTTATTAATTGGTATGTATGTGTGGGGGTGGGAAGTGGTGATGGAAAAAGATAAAGCCACAATTTCAGGCCTGGGAATTTGAAATAGGAAATTTGATGGAAGTCATTGTTTGGTGTTTTCATTTCTCTTCCTTCCTTTTGGGCACATTGAAAACTCTATTTGGCAACACTCTTGAATTTAGGAGGGATGATGTAACTATCTCTGGCTAATAAAATATGAATGGATGTGATGCATATTTCTTCTAGGGTGAAGCAATAGAAAGTCCTGTGTGATTCTTTAGTCTTTTTCCTCCTCTTTGGCAAGCAAGGAGACCATATGTTAAGATGGTAGAGCCACAGAAACAAAGCAGCTGGGATCCCTGAGTCACCGCATGGAGGACAGCTGCTGTGGATCGTAGCCTTGTCAAAAGAAGACCTTGTGTGAGCTAAAATTAAACTTTATATGTTAAGCTTTGAGGTTTTTGGGATTTTTCCTGCAGCATAAGGCTAGACTATTCTGACAAATACAGGAACATTGTAGGGGTGTGTATGCATGTGCACGCAAAAAGAGCGAGGAGGGAAGACTGTGAATTTAGTTTTAGAAATGATGAGGTTAAGATAACTGAGAGATATTTAACTGGACATGTCCAGCTGCAGTTGAAAAGAAGGGTGAGGTGTCTGAAGCAAATCTAGACTTGGGAAACACAGATTTTGAAATTATCATAATATAGCCAACAATTAAAGCCAGGTGAGGGGTGATTCTTAAGCACTCTGAACTAGAATGATCTGAGAATATATTTTTCTTTGGAACAGTCTTTTTTTGTCCTTTTTAGAAAATAATGAAATTGCAGGAAGCTTTACCCTGTACCTTTAAAGTTGCGTATACTGTATAAGTCAATCTCAATTATCACCATACATTATATACATATTTTCATTGTTTCACTACTTTGTGGTATTGTGAAGCATCAGCATGCGCTGCTTGACGTAAGTTGAAGAGCCACCTTAAACCTTAAAAAGAAGGGTAAATAAGCCAAGCAATTAGGATAAAAAATCTGCAACCAGTTTGTTTCCCTTGAAGTGAGGTCTCAAACTCAAAGTAACAGTTGTTTCGAGAAATTATCTTAAAGGGCCCTTTGGCCCTTTGGTTACAAAGATGTGAAATAAGGATCAATACATCATTGTTGACAGTTATAAAGCAACCTGACTGGCATTATTTTAGACAGAGAAGCTATGAGATTTATTTGGTAATATATTTTTTTAAAACTTGAAACAATTTTCTTATACATATGAACCATTTAAATTTCTCTCCTTTAACATAAGCATGTTTGAGTGACTCTATATTTTTGTTGTTGTTGTTATTGAACAAAGATACCTTATTGGGGTGGATGTGGCTCAAATGGTTGGGCGTCTGTCTCCCATATGGTGGGACCTGGGTTTGATCCCTGGGACCTCCCAGTAAAATAAAAAATAAAAATAATAAAAAAAGATAGTTTATTTACTTTATTTCCCCAGCTCCTTAGTTTAACACCAAATTGCTACAGTAGGTGGTAATCCAGGATTAGCGGTAGGAAAAGAAAGAATCTGCCTCTACTTTCCAATTTCCCAGGATTTCACAGTAGTGATTCTTCAATAGAGTATGAATGAAATTCCTGGTTAAAATGTAGATTTGAGGATTACAACTCCCAGAAACTTTGAATAAGTTAATATGAAGAAGAGATCTTGAATCTGCATTTTCACCAGTACTCCAGGTGATTCTGGTACAGATTGTCAGGGGGCAATGCTTTGAGAAACACAGCTCTCCACCTATAAATTCAATGTTGACCATTTCCTAGGCCCATCTTGACCCCAGCAAAGAATTCTTCAGGAGCCTTTTTGTACCTCTTTCAGTCTTGGTCAGTACGTGTTAGTTCTTCAATGATCATATGCCACTTTTTGGTTGGCTCTTCCCCCACTCCTCTAGTACTATATTAAAAATGAATTCTCCATACCTCTGTATCCTCCTCCTCTTGGATCTTTACTCAGTTGCATGTGAAACTATTGCTATGAAGATCTAACATCTCTTTGGGCAGGGAACAGATGAGAAGAATATTCATGGGAAGGAAATGGATAGGAGGGAGGCATAGGGAGGTAATGAGAAAAGGGTGAGGGAACAGAATACACAGAAAAATACATAATGCTTGAGTTAAAATAAAGGAAAAAATCAAATAAGTTCTGAGTTGAAATAGAAAGGAAAAGCTCCTCAAAGACATTTTTTTCTTATTGACAATGACTATGATACAATAATGCTAAAGAAATTGGAAAGTTAAAAACAGACATCCTAGAACTCAAGATCAAAATGGGTGTTTTTAGGGAGTGGATGTGGCTCAAGCAGTTGAGCACCTGCTTCCCACATTGGAAGTCACGGGTTTGGTTCCCAGTGCCTCCTAAAAAAAAGCAAACAACAAGCAAACAAATGAAAAAACCAACTCAGGGTAGCTGCTGTGGCTCAGTGATTGCACACTGGCTTCCCACATACGAGGTACCTGGTTCAATCCCTGGCCCCATTACCAAAAAAGGGGGGGGGGGCTTGTTTTTCAATCGTTTCAAAGGAAGAACTAGCTATCATAATTAACTTATACTCAGCTCAGTCCAGTTCAGAACATTTTCAATACTCCAAGAGGAAAGATCTCATACTCCCCTATACACCACTACATTCTATCTCCTAGTAACCTATACTCTAGGGTTTAACTCCATGATTTTACTCAACACATTTAGTTCATATTAGTGAGACCCTACAATATTTGTCATTTTGTGTTTGGCTTATTTCACACAACATAATGTCCTCAAGGTTCATCCATGTTGTCATACACATCCCAACTTTATTTCTTGTTACTGCTGAATGGTATTCCATTGTATGTATACCATATTTTGTTTACTTATTCATTGATTGATGGACACTTGGATTGTACCTATCTTTTAACAATTGTGAATAATGCTGTTATGAACATTGGTGTGCAAATATCTGTTCGCATCCTTGCTTTCACTTCTTCTGAATATATTCCTTATAGTGGGATTGCTGGAGCATATGGTAGTTCTATATTTAGCTTCCTGAGGAACTGCCAAACTGTCCTCCACAGAGGCTGCACCGTTTTACATTCACACCAACAGTGAAGGAGTCACACATTGTCTTCTGATATCATTTATCTCTTTTTGCTTATTTTCCTTCATCTCCTTGAATTAATTTAGGAGATTTGTTTGAACTTCTTTGATTAGTTATTCCAAATTCTGTGTCTCTTCTGAAGTTTTAATTTGTTCCCTTGACTGAGCCATCTCTTCCTGTTTCTTAGTATGGCTTGTAATTTTTTGCTGATATCTAGGCATCTGACTCTCTTGATGAGTTAATTCTGAAGGTCCATGTTTCCCTCTTGTCTAGTGTTTTATTGTTGACTGATTTTGTGTTAAGGCTCTCCTTTGACACTTGGTCCAACTTATGCTAGACCTTTAGAAAAGCCCGTGTTTAACTGATCTGATTTTCTCAACTCTTCTCCATCTGATTCTTGCCCTGGATATGTGGTACAATTTTTAAGATTGTACTTTTTGTGTAATTGTTTCATCTCCCAGAGAAAACTTCCTTTCCTCTGTTCCTTCTCCAGGAATCTTGACCTGTACTGTTTGTGCAGATTTTTCCCCCGAGCTCCTATGATTTATTTAAATTCTCTCCCTCACTCAGTGCCCTGTTTTCCTTACTCTTTTCAGTTCTGAGACCCTCCTCTCTTACAGCAATTCAATTTAATACCCCACCACCTTATCTTTTTTGGGAGGAGGGGGGATTTCTTTCCCATCAAGGTAAATCACCCTGGGGAGCCAGATGGGGTCAATCCAGAAAGGTGGTCACTCCAGAAAAGTCTGTTTTGCATTTAGGTGGTCCAGTCAACAGAAACTGGACTGAGTGAGTGCAACACTTTCCAGCTGCAGTTTTACCATGGTCTCCTCTCTCTCTCTCTCTCTGTATTAGTCAGTCAAAGGGGTGCTGATGCAAAGTACCAGAAATTTGTTAGGTTTTATAAAGAGTATTTATTTGGCAGTAAAAGCTTACAGTTACCAGGCCGTAAAGTATAAGTTACTTACCTCACCAAAGTCTGTTGCTACGTGTTGGAGCAAGTTGGCTGTTGGTCCCTGTAAGGGTTCAGCCTCCCTCTTCCTCTTAAGGCTCCATGGTCCCTGCTCCTTTAGACTTTGTCTCTCTCCCCAGGGCTCAATTCTTTCCGGGCTCTGCTGCTCTGCTCTCTCCACAGGGTTAGCTGGCGACTCTCAGGCTCTCTCTCTTCCCGGGGCCTCTGTCGTGTCTAAGGAGCCATCTCTAGTCCTCTGTGTTTTTCTCCTGTGTGTTTACTTCCCCGGGTTTCAGCATCAAAACTCCAACTAACTCCTCTGCCATGTAGTTTTCTCTGTGAGTCCCTGCCCCCTTGGTGACCGGGCCCAATCAAAGCCCTAATCACAACTCAGGTAAAAGTGAAACCTCTGAATCCAATACAATCTAATACACCCAGGGGAACAGACCAGTTTACAAACATAATCCAATACCTATTTTTGGAATTCATAAATAATACCAAACTGCTTCTCTCTCTCTCTCTCTCTTTTCCTCCTTTTGTATGCAGCACTCCTCAGCAGCTTGTGTTCCACCCTGGGTCTCTAAGGACTTGGTTCCCTGTGCCTGGATGTGTGTGGGGTTCTCTCTCTGCTGTCCCTGGTGGGAGGTGGGAGGTGGGAGGGACATGAGCCACTGCCTCTGAGCTACTTTCCAAGCTGCATGGGACCACGTAAGGGAGGTGGACTGGACTGGTAGGTCTGGGTCAGAAGATTCCTACCTGATATTTTTTTCTTTCTTTGATTCAGCATTTGTGGAGTCCTCCAGTCTCTACCATCCTCCAGAGTCCTAAGCAAGTGGCATTTGTCCTTTTATTCATTGAATCTCCTGAAAGGTTTTTTTTTCAGGGGGTGTCTTATGTCACCATGTTGATGACATCACTCTCTAGTTTTAAGAGTTTGTTTATAGTCCTTCTCATTGGCCCTTTGTTCAGGAGAAGAGAGAACCATATTTGCTTTCCTATCAAACAGTTTGCATCTTTCTGTTTCTTTTCAGGGTCACAGGCCTCCTCGGGCCTGCCAGCACTTAGAACCTCTCAACTCCACAGAGAGCCATCTGGACTGACGTCCTCTAACCCCAATGTCCTCTGGGCCATCTGGAGGCCGGAGCATTAGAAGATCCTCAACAGGATGCGTCCTGGCAAGTCCACCACACCTGCTCCGGTCGGTTACTTGATCTGGCTCAGGAATGTAAATTTTCCATGACTGAACCAGACTTCTAATGCTGCAGAATTTGTTGCTTTTGTGGGGTAGAATATTGGGTAGGTTCCCTATTATGAATTTAGCCTGCACTGTGCTTGAACTGTTGCCTATTCTCATTGTGATGTACTTCTTTCTTACTGTTTAACAGTTAGTTGTTAGCTGCCTCAACTGAGACTCAGAATTCAATAGCAAAAATGTACAGCTCTGAGATTTTTACCATGCTGCAAGGTGGGAAGAAACAAGTAAGCAGCTTGGGCTTGGCTCAGCCTAACAGTGTCTAAACTGTTGTTGTCTTTCACAAATATAACCTAAATGTCAGAAAATATACTGAACTAGTACATTTCACTCTTAAGTCACAGATGGATTAATTGAACTCTAAAAGGAATACAGCAAAAGATAAGGCAAAGGCTAGAAACCAAATCTGGTACTCTTTGATTCCAAATCCCATGTTTTCTCCTCTTTACCACACTGTCTCAAATGAGACCATTTCAGCAATGTTATTTATATCCCTCTATATTATGCAGGGGACATGTTCCTGTTTCCTGTTTTGTTTTTGTTTTTTTTTGTCCTTGGATCTTTGAAACATTTCAAAAAAGAGTTTTTGGTCTCATTCTCCCTTTTGATTGTTGAGATAATGAAAACACTTTCCTTCTCTTTCTTTTGATGTTCTCTGGAGCAGCCACTTGAAATGACTCAGCCCTTCGAGTCAGTTGTGACTACTGCTTCATGGTGGTGAGGAAAGAACCCACAACACAATGTACTTGTATGCCTACTTCTGACAAAAGGCAAGATGTCCTGTCTTTTATCCAGAAATATCACCCTCCCTCAACCAATTCACTTCACATCTCACCCAGTGTTTCATCTCATTTTCCTCATTGAATTCTAATTGAACATCATTATTTTTTTATCGAGTTGTTATCACCATCTCTGTGAGTAAATGGGATGTGAATACCCCATGGATCCCCACTCATGAATAACAAACTCTCCTTCAACAAAGGGAAGAAGTAAGACTGCTGACTATTAATAGCCCATTAAAGATTATAATTTAAGATTAGACAAAATCTCTGCCTAATGTGTTTATTATCCAAAGGTGAATGATAGGAAAGGGAGAGGCAGATAAAGGAAATCATTTAGGAATGAAACTAATTTATATTGAGTGGCTATTATATATCTGGTACAGAAGCTTTTATATTTAGAAATTTTCAATTTATGGACTCTCACCATGTGAACAAAATTATACTGCAATCATAAGTGCTCACCATGAGAATATTCTCGCTGTCCTGATTTTGTGATAATCAGGGTAGGCTAAACATTCGTTATATTAGAAACCATGCATGTGTCCCCAGACCTAGTTTTTCTCCCTAGGTCTGGTGTTGGAATGCTGGTGATAAACCAAGCCTGGTTTATTATATGACCATCCTGTATAGGAAATAACTATAAATCTAGGTATCTTTGGTCAACTTTAAGAGATATAGCAGGGGGATGGATGTGGCTCAAATGGCTGGGTGTCTGTCTCCCATATGGAGGGACCTGGTCTCGATCCCTGGGACCTCCTGGTAAAAATAAAAAAAGAAAGATATAGAAGGCGCACGGGCCACCAGGCCTCATGTGCAGGTGTGCCTTCAGGCCCCACCAAGTCACACAGCAAGATGAGACGGAACAGGAGAGTGACACAAGGGAGAGCCAAGACAAGACAAACCAAAAAACCAGAAACTAAGTTGACACAGGCTGTAGGGCACCTCTCTCCCACATCGGAGGTCCCGAGTATCGAATCCCAGTGAAGACAGGAGGAGAAGGATGAGAAGAGAGGGCAGGAAATGGATAGAGAATTGCCCAGCTAATGGACACAAAAACAGCAACAAAAACGGGGGGGGGGGGGGG
>JAQZBX010052343.1:0-19156 GCA_029593785.1 Cabassous unicinctus
CCTAATGCTTACCTAAAGTCTATAGTGTGCCTACAACCTTGCTTAGCTATAGAAAGAATGCTTACGTAAACTTTACATAACTACAGAAGGAATGCTTACAAGCCTGCCCAAGGAACAGTATATAAAAACTGAGCTATCCTACAATAAAAAAAGATATATACTTCGATTCTCACTCAACTTGGTGTACGACTCATCATTTTCTCGCCGACGCCCTTAATCACCTTCAGTCTTGCTCCCTCGTGCCTCGGCTGGACCGCGGCAGGGTAGAATCTTAGAGTTACCAGGCCATAAAGCATAAGTTATTTCTCACCAAAGTCTATTGCCATGTGTGGGAGCAAAATGGCTGCTGACGTCTGTTAGGGTTCAGGCTTCCTGGGTTCCTCTCTTCCTGGGGCTTGCTTCTCTTTGGGCTCAACTCCTCTGTGTTCTCCACAAGGCCAGCTGTAGACTATTAGATGAATAGCTTGTCTCTTTTCCTGAGGCCTTCTTTCCTTCCTCATGACCAAGCTCCTCTGTGTGCTTACTTACCAGGGCTCCAGCTCAAAAACTCAGCACCAAGACTCCAACTCTGTCCCTTGCCATGTCTTTTATCTGTGAGTCCCCACCCAGCAAGGGGTGGGGACTCAACACCCTACTGACGTGGCCCAATCAAAGCCCTAACCATAATTTAATCATGCCCAGGTACACACCAGTTTACAAACATAATCCAATATCTATTTTTGGAATTCATAAACAATGCCAAACTGCTACAAGGACTGTTTAATATTTCCTAAGGAGGTTGAATATTGATTTGCCATGTGATACCATTGCTAGGTATATAACCAGAAGAACTGAGAGCAGTGACACGAATAGATATCTGCACACCAATGTTCATAGTGGTGTTATTCATGATAGCCAAAAGTTGGAAACAACCCAGGTGTCCATCAACTGATGAATAGATAAACAAATTGTGGCTTATACACACAATGGGATATTATGCAGCAGTAAGAAGAAATGAAGTTGTGAAACATATGACAACACGGATGAACCTGGAGGACATTATGTTGAGTGAAACAAGCCAGACACAAAAAGACAAATGCTGTATGATTGCGCTATTATGAACTAAATATATTATGTGAAATATAAATATATTATGTGAAATATAAATATATTATGTGAAATATGAATATGGTTGAAATTGCATATATAAGACCATTTTTCTATGAAGCTGAACAAATGTAGATTAGTACTACAAAATGTTAATAGCAGAGAAAAAAAGACACAACATTATATTAAGTGAAGGAGACCAGACACAGAGTACTGCATATTGTATGATTCCATTTTCATAAAATGTAAATATAACTCAATTTATAAAGATGAAATTAGATTAGTGGTTATGTAGGACTGGGGAAGGAATGCTAAGGGGTGTAGAGTCTTTCTTTTTGGAGTAATGAAATGGTTCTAAAATTTTTGATGATGAATGTACAATGTTGTGATTATACTCAAAGCCATTGATTATACACTTTGGATAGACCATATGGCATGTGAATATATCTCCAAAAAACTGCTTAATAAATAATTGTGCAAGAATAGCCAGAAATAGCAGCTATGTACAGCAGGGGAAACAGACAGAGATTGAGAGGTGATAAATTTTCTTGTTTGTTTGTCTGTATTTTGTTTATTATTATTATTGAAATAAGGAAAATGCTCTAATAATGACTGAAGTGATTAATGTACAAATATGTGATTATACCAAATATAATTGATTGCATACTTTGGATGAATTGCATGCTATATTAATATGAATCAATAAAATGGACTTATTTAAAAAAATATATAGGGGATTCCCAAATACTCCACCCCCTCTACCTCCAAAACTTTCCCACATTACCAACATATTTCATTAGTGTAGTACATTTGTTACAATTGATGAACACATATTATAGCATTGCTGTTAATTATGGACTATAGTTTACCTTATAGTTTACACTTTGCCCTGCACAATATTATAGGTTTTGACACAATGTATAGTGGCCTATATCCACCATTGCAATGTCATGCAGGACAATTCCAATGTCCCAAAAATGCCCCCATGTCACATCTATTCTTCCCTCTCCCTCCCCTCGGAACCTCTGGTGGCCCTGCCTTTATATCAATGATACAAGTTCTTCAATTGCTAGAATAATAAGCCTATAATAGAATAATAATAGAATAATAATGTCTACTTTAGTCCACTGTTCATTCCCCAATCTTGAGGATTTTGGTATAGTATGCCCACTCTGTGATTGAGAGGATCTTAGATCCCTTGGGGCAGATGGATGGAACTGTCTTGCTTGCAGTTGTAGATACACTGTTTTTGGGGTGGGTGTTATCCATCACCATCCATTTGTTAGTTGTCTGGGGCAAATCCAATGAACTGGAGAGTAAGAACTTATTTAGAGACAATAGAACTTATTTAGAGGCAACAGAGCCCAATTTTAGTATCCTGTGGCAGTTTGAAATTATATTATGAGTCTTAAAAAGAGAAAGATTATGTATGTGGACTAAATCTACTGCTGTGGGTGTGAGACCCTTTCAATCAGACCACATCAGTGAGGAGTGACTCAGGGTAAGTCTCTTCCCTCTTGCTGGGTCTCATTTAAATGGAGACATACAAGAAAACATAGCTCTGCCAGATTTGATCCTGTCATGTAAAAGCAAGTAGAGGCTCAAAGAGTTGAGGTCCAGGGAGAGATGAATATGCCTGATAGCTTGCAGCTGAACTCAGGAAGAAAGTGGAGTAGTTGAGCCCGAGAGTGGAGGCCTGATAAGAGGCAAGCCCTTTGCCTGCTTGCCCACAGCTGAGCTCTGGAAGATGGTATAACCTGGAGAAGGCAGAGACCTAGGCAGAGATTGCCCGCCATATTGCTTCAACACACAGCAGCTGACTTGAGTGAGAACGCATGTCTTATGGTGCCTTGAGTTGGAGTTTTCACTGCCTTGGATCTGTAAGCATTTACTTCAGATAAATCCCCTTTATAAAAGCCAAACCATTTCTGGTACATTGGCATCCCTTTTGCAAAGTAAAGCATATCTTAACTCTGTTAGTTTCAATTATGTACTCTAGAGAGAAACAAGTTCTTAATCCACTCCTGAGAGTGTGACCCCATTATAAACAAGACCTTTTGAAGATGTTATTTTTAGTTAAGGTGTGGCCTAACTAAATGAGGCTCGGTCTTAATCCTATGGCTGTAGGCTTTATAAAGAGAAAGATACTTGTAGGAGTAGAAGCAAAATGTCAATGGAACCCAGAGGAGAAAGGAAAGGACATTGCCATGAAATGGGAAAGGCAAGGAACCCAAGAATTGCCAGCCAGGAGAACACTACCAACCCCCCATCATGGAAGGGAGGTATGGACTCACTCCTATGTGCAAGACACTTTATTGGTGATCACTTAGAGCTATCTTCTAGTTAATTCATGACATCTAAAGATCTGCTTTGGATTCAGACAGATCTGCTTGGAATCCATCTCACCATTTTACTGATTGAGAAACTGTGCAAGTTACTTCACTTCTTAAGCAGGATGGTAATGATTTTTTCAGGTTTGAGGCTTAAACAAGATAACATATGTAAAATATTTAATATGGTTTTGGCACAAGTTAAACTTTCAATAAATAGTAAGCATTGTTAATCTTAGGATGATTTCAAATCCTCAGCCCTCCTTCCTTTCTCAAGCTCCTGACCCAAATTCCTAAATAACTTCAAGACAGCTTTGTTTGAATATTTTCATACATAACACAAAATATGTACAAAGGTAAATTCATCTTTCTTCTCATAACTTCTCCAAATTCCATTTTCTTTACATTTCATCCCATCACCTAGTCTTTCAATGTTGACATCATCTTTGATTACGCTTTCTCCCTTGCTATCTACATCCAATTAGCTACAAAGTCTTTTGGAGTCTATCCATATAATGTCTAGAATCCATATTACACATCCGGTGAGCCTAATTCTCTAAAGCATAGATTTGATCTAATTACCCTTTTACTCAAAAACTTTCAATGAGTCTCCATTGTTCATAGAAACAATCTAAAATAAAGTCTAGATCTAATCTAACATGCAAGCTCCAAAATCATCTAGCTCTATCTTTGCAATAGTTTCTTCTACTCACCCTCCTTTCACTTTAGCCAAACTCACTGTTATTGTACCTAGTTTGCACTTTCTTAGTTTCTTCCATGTTGTCTTCCTTTGTTTCTTCCTGTGCTGTCTTTATTTCTGGACTGCTCTTTTCCCCATTTTCAAATACTCTACCACTTCACTGAAATCCCAGTTTCAAAAGTCACAGTGACTTCTTCCACAAAATATAATAGTTTAAGGCTCATCTCAAATGTCCTATCCTTCTGAACCTCTATAACTTGATGAGTAACCTCACTTTTTATTTTATTTTGTAAAACTTTGGCTAATGTGCATATCATCTTCCCTACTAGACTATATTGCTGATTTCATTTTTGTATCTTCCCAATAGTTCCCACATTACCTTGCAAAGAGTAATCCCTTTGGGAGAGAGTGATAAGGCATTAGAACTCCTTCTTGTAAAGTCATACATGAAAATATATTTGAGATTGAATTAGAATTGATAGACAAGATCTCAAGCTTAAGACTCTGGACAGAAAGCTATATAATGTATACTTCAAGGTAACTTTGATATTTACAGATATGTATTTTTCTCCCTTGAGCTAGAAGAGGATGTAGGTCAATTGTTTAGACAATTGTGATTCCACATACACAATTTTAATTCAATAACTTAGACTTTTTGATATTTACACATTTTATATGAAGTGTTTATACTGGAAAATGTTTAAGGTTTGTTGACTTATTTAAGAAACAAAAATTCATAACTAAATGCAACACCATTGAAGAAGTTCCATGAAATCAATGCACAGGTATATCTCATTTTATTTCACTTCATTTTGCTTTACAGCTACCGCATTTTTCCACATTGAAATTTTGTGCTAATCCTTCAACAAGTAAGTCTATTGGCATCATTTTTCCAACAGCATGTGCTCACTTTGTGTCTCTGTGTCACATTTTAGTAATTCTCACAATATTTCAAGCTTTTTCATTATTTTACCTGTTATGGTGATCTGTGATCAGTGATCTGTGATGTTACTATTGCAAATGTTTTGGGGAACCATGAACCATGCCTATATAAGATATTGAACTTAATTGATAAATATTGTATGTGTTATGACTGCTTCCACTAACTATTCCCCCATCTCTCTCACCTTCTCTGCAGACCTCCTTATTCCCTGAGATACAGTAATATTGAAATTAAGCCAATTAATAATGCTACAACAGCCTCTAAGTGTTCAAGTGAAAGGAAGAGTTGTACATCTCTCACTTTAAATCAAAAGCTAGAAATGATTAAATTTAGTGAGAAAGGCATATAGAAGGCTGAGATAGGCTGAAAACTAGACATCTTGTGGTAAATAGTTAGCCGAGTTGTGATTGCAAAGGAAAAATTCTTGAAGGAAATTAAAAGTGCTACTGTAGTGAAAACGTGAATGATAAGCAAATGAAGCAGCCTATTGCCAATGTGGAGAAAGCTTTAGTGGTCTGGGTGGAAGATCAAACTAGTCACAACATTCCTTAGAGCCACAGCCTTAATCCAGAGCAAGGCCTTCAAGTCTATGAAGATTGAGAGAGGTGAGAAAGCTACAGAAGAAGAGTTTAAAGTTGTCAGTGATGGCTCATGAGGTTTAGAAACAGAAACCATCTCTATAACATGAAAGTGAAAGATGAAGCTGTAAGTGCTGATGTAGAACTTGCAGCAAGTTATTCAGAAGTTCTAGATGAGATCATTGATGAGGCTGGATACAGTAAACAGATTTTCAATGTAGACAAAGCAGCCTTCTCTTGGAAGAACATGTCATCTAGGTCTCTCATTGCTGACAGTAGAATCAATGTCTGGCTTCAAATTTCAAAGGACAGATTGATTCTCTTTGTAGGAGCTAATGCAGTTGGTGACTTCAAGCTGAAGCCAATGTTCATTTACCATCCTAAAATCCTAGGGCCTTCAAAAATTATGCTAAATGTACTCTGCCTATGCTTTCTATATGGAAGAACAAAGCCTGTGTGACAGAACATCTGTTTACAATATGATTTACTGAATATTTTAAGCCCACTGTTGAGAGCTACATCTCAGAAAAAAAGATTCCTTTCAAAATATTACTGCTCATTGACAATGTACCTGTCACCCAAGAGCTCTGATGTAGATATAAAATGATATTAATGTTCTTTTCATGCCTGCTACATAACAGTAATTCTGTAGTCCATGGATCAAGGTGTAATTTCAATTTCCAAGTATTATTATTTAAGAATCTAAGCTCCCAGCTGAGAGCTAAGCTCATCTTCCAGTCCTGTGAGTATGAGCTACCTTGGATATCTACCTTGCTGAGTTTCAGATGACTCCAGATCCAGCCCCTACCTCACTGCAACCCTGTGAGTCTCCAAGCAAGAAACATACAACAGAACCCAATCAACTCACAGAAATCTGAGACAATAAGTTGTTTTATGGCACTACATTTGGAGTTATTATACAGTCACAGTATCTAGAACAATGCTCTTTACTACCACAGGTTTTCAAAAGTTTTCTTTTCCTGAATGGTTTCTACTGACCTCTGGACCCACCATTTCTTTTTACCTGGTTAAGTCCTAGTCATTGATGAGATCAAATCTTAATATTTATGTCCTCAGAGAATTCTTCCCTGACCACCCATTCTGGCTTAGATCTCTTTGCAATATTTTTACACCATTGTGAAGTTCTTGTTCCTATCATGTGTAACAGGGTATTGGATGAGGTAGACAGTGAAAAATAAATTTGAGAGCTTATCTGTTCTTTCTTACCACTCCTTTTAAATTCTATCACTTTAATAAAATCTAAGGTTGTTTTTGGGGTCATTTAATAATTAATGAAATAGTCCCTTTTTTGGAGAACAAGTTCAATTTTGTAGATACATAAGTCCAGCCAAGCCAGTGAACTATAGAAACTCTACTGCCATTCAAAGTTAAAAATTCCCCTCCTTTTGCCTGAAAATCCTGCAATGGGGAGGAGGCTCAGTCAGCTTCTCTCTGCCTTCAATCACTTCTTCCTACACTGACACAACTCTTTCTGACACTTACAGGGTCAAAAATTACAGAGTTATCTGGCTGGTACAATTGTCTTCTGACCCTGGGTCCCTGGAAGGCCAATGCACAATTGCTGGCTCATTTTCTTTCATAGGCCATGTTTGGCAGTTTCTCAGAGCCCCTCCCTGTGCAGATGCTCAGAATAGTTCTTTCAGCAAGTGAAATCTATGCCTCTTCTTCACCTGTCTACTTACCCCTCCACCCTCACTCCCTGGGCTCCTGGCAGTTTGGGTCCTCTCCCTTGGGTTTACATTGCTCTCAGGTGGTTTAAAGAGTTCTCCTCTACTTTGATGCTAGGCCAGCTCCTTCTGTGGGGAATGTGATTGGAAAGGTTAAAGAATGCAGACCTCTCCCAATTCATCCTGGCGTCATGCTGCTTCCCTGCTTCAGGGCCATCTGGCAAAGGCCTTCTTTCTTTAGACTTTTTGAGGATGAATCAGATATTCTTCCACAGGTTTCCCAAATTTCAGGGAACATATGTCAAGATCTCTGAGTGAAGACCCTATATATTGGCTTAGTAGAGAGGGGTAGGGGAAAGTCCAACGTCTTCAACATCCCCCTCCAAGGAATATCTGCCTCCTAATTCTCCAAACTCTGATTAATCCCCAAGACACTTATGGATACTTGAAGGAACGAGCTAAAGTTCTATAAAATCCATTTTTAGACCACCATCTTTGCAAATCCTGCACATTCCATTTTGAATGTGGAGATTCTGATGAAACTAAACTGAGGTAACATAAGTTGCATTTAAATCCTGTTGAACATTTATTAAGTTGTAATGATTTTTCTTTAAAGTCATCTTCCTGCCATCCCACACTGATGACTTTAGTAAGGCACATGAGGGCAGAAATCTAGTCTGACTTCACTCATAGTGCACTGTACTTAGCTCAGTGCCTTGTATATAATAAATGCTTAATAAGTACTTCTTGAATGAGGCATGAATAAGTAAATACATTTAGATTATATAAATGTTTGACTTTCTGTCCTCTACAAACTAATCTTTTAAGTCAGGTTACCCACAATACCCATTTGTCAAATGTAAGTACATAGATGTGCACGTAACTATTACATTTGGGGCTTCATTGTTTCCTCCATCAATCCTCAAACAAATAAGTTATCTTCTTGGTGTATATTTCCTCAGAAGAGTAATAAATTTTTCTATCTTGAAATTAGTATTTCTTTCTGAGCAGGGCTTACAGATTTAAATATGCAGATAGTTTAATAGACAGAAGAAAAAAGAGAGGAGAAGGATTTTGGAGAAAAGGTTAAATTTAATTTAGTATTAGCACACTATTTTAAATGAACTATAAATATCTTATACCACTTCATTTTTAACAATCTGAATTAGAAAAATTTCAAAAAGCAGAAAGTGTACCTGTGTAACCTTTTACTGTGTATAGCCCTATATCATTTTGTCACACTAAAAGGATTTAAACTGAGGACATACTTTTCTGGTGATGACAAGAAGAGACATGACATGCTTTACAAAAGGGGATGAGGACCCAATGGGAAGCAATAATAAAGGAGGACGCTCCTCAGTATGCTGGAAAAAATATGCCAGTGATTTCATCATCTCTTTGGTACTCATTGCCTGCCTCTTTGTAAGAATTCTTCTCACGATAAGATTCAGTCTTACATTTGATTTTTGTGCCGATGTAAGACTCTGTGACAATATAAGACTAAGAGAACACTTAGGTGATTTACTTTTTGGAAATTCACACTCCTACTTCACTCCCCATAAAACTGATAGGAAGATAACTTATTTCAGGGCCCTCCCACCACCCATTTTTAGAACTACCTCTTCCTGTGTGTCCTCAGGCTGCCCCAGCCTCCCAGGAACTCCATGCTTTGGGCATTATCTGGCCTTGGTCTCTGACACTTAATGGTTTCTTGGTTTGCCTCATTGCTGTGGACTCTTTCCTGTGGAATAGCTAGCAAAATAGATCAATTAATTGGAGCTACTAAGTTAACAAGTTATACTCTCCAGGAAAATTATTTCCATTTAAACACTTGGACTTTTGAGACCTGAATCCTTATTTTTTGCTTCTTCTCTTTCTCCCTTCCATCCTTCCTTTCTTTCCTAATATAGTTAATGAACACCCAGGTTGTGTCAGGTATTGGGATAGGCCCAGAACTACAGAATGTGTCGCTGCCCTCAAGGAAATAATGTGGAATATGGGCTGCCACTAAAACCAAAAGAAAGCAAAGCAAACAAAGTTTTTATATGGAAGCCTAGCACATTTCATTTGGGAGTCCCTGAACAAGACTCCTATTCAATCAATGGTGCTATCGCTAGCTAAATTGCAGGAAAGATAAAAACTATTTGGCACCTCGGTATCAACTTAAAATACTAATGGTGGAACCAATGGTTGCTTTAAAGATAGAGAAATATTTTGAGTAGAATAGTTTGGGGGTCTATACATATGTGTTTTCCAGGGAGGAATAAGTCAATTTTCCCTGCCTATTGTCCCCAATTGTTGTAACCTAAAGTAACTCCTTTAGCTTATATGTTACAGATTTTTTGCAAGCATTTCCCCCACCTTTTCTTTTTACAATTGTATACCAGTAAACTGGGAAGGCTCCTGCCTCTAGAAATCCTGGACATTCCCATCAGATTGTCACAGCCAAAAGGGTGCTCTTTACATTTCTCACATTCACTTTCTTGTTTTATGAATAACTAGTTTCATTTAGATGCACATCTTTATATGAATTCATGTAGTTTTACCTCTCAAATGAAATTTGAGTCAATTTTCCCTTATTTTATTCATGTTCTTCTAGCGTTACCTTCTAAACAGAGTATCAAACAAAATATACCTATAAGTAATATTGACTCATATCTCAAAAATGATCATAACTAATTTGATAATAAACCCTTTACCTCATTAGCATTTATCTTTCTATTCTGTATGAAAGGGAACTGCATATGTTACTTTTAAACAGGACTGACTAGTTTTTATTTTCCCTGTTGTTTTAGTTTGCCAAAGGGCTGCTGATGCAAAGTACCAGCATCTGTTTACTTTTATAATGGGGATTTATTTGGGGTAAAAGTTTATAGTTCCAAGGCCATGAAATGCCCAAATCGTCAGCAGAGATGCTTTCTCACCAAAGTCAGCTACTGTTGATCCTGGCATTATTGCCACGTGGTGAAGCAAGATGGCCTCCCATCTCTGCTTGGTTTCTGCCTTGCCTTCCGGCTTCCTCTCTCAGGTTCAGCTGCTCTGCATTCTTCCCGATTTCAGCTGCAAGCTATCAGGCATAAGACTCTTCTTCTCTTGAGCTGCTTGCTCCATGGGCCAAGCCTCTTGGGGGGCTTCATACTTAAGCAATCCTTTAGTCCCCTCTCTCCTGGCATAGGGCTTATCTCTTAGGGCTTTTCTTTTCCTGCAGTCCTCTCTCTCACATTGCAGAATCAAATATGCCAACTCCCTTTTCCTCTGTCTGAGTGAGTCTCTCTCTGTGTTTCCATTATATCAGACCCATCAAAGGGGAGAGACTTAACCTGAGTCATGCTTCACTGACATTGTCCAATCAAAAGCCCTAAACTGATCATATCAAGTAATCCAGTCAAAGGCCCCTCACCTGAATTTAATGCAATCAATGGGCATCACACCCAGAGGGACAGATTAGTTTACAAACATGATATTTCTTTTTTGGGATTCATAAAATAGTTACAAAATGCCACATCTATTCTCTGGGGTTATTTTTTTCCTACAAAACCAAAAGATAAAATTTTAATAAAAAGGATGAAGATATTAAAACAAAGTAAAAAAGCAAATTCATAGTTAATAAAAGGGTAACATATTTGCTTGAAAATAATTATATTGACTATTAATCCATCACATTTCTATTCAATTCATATTTATACCTCCTGTCAGTAAAAGTAAGATAATTGAACAAATTGAACATATAAATAAATTAATATATTTAGCTTATTTGTTTTTTCAGTAATTTGCTATTTATCTGAGTCTCAATAAATTAATAATTACCCTTTCTAAGCCTTGTCATTTCTCTCCTTTTTTTTTAACATTTCACTATAAAAGCCAAACTGAAATAGTGAGAAATTATTTGAATCAGCATATTTTATGATTTATAATAGCAACTTGGTAAATGTCTTTACTGTATGTAAATATTCAAACAATGAAGTATGTGAGAGAGTTACAAATTCAAATGTCCAGATGGGCCAGGCAGGAGGCAAAAAGGTGCCAGAGTGTCCAACTTTTCAGGAAAAGTTGCAATTTTTAGATTTGTTACTATAAAAAAATTCTTACAATTTTTAAATTTTAGAAAATAATTGAAAAAAATACCATTCTCTTCTATACTACATTGACTAAACTAAACAATTCTGTGTAATCCTTGGGTGGTCTTTTGTAATTTCTAATGCAATCGTTAAGAACCTAGTTTTGTAGTTAGACAGCCTGGGATTCAGATAATAGATTTTGAACAAATGACTACACTTTACTGTGCTTCAATTTTCTCATCTGTAAACTGGAGATAATTGTGTACCTCTTTTGTGGGATTATGGTGAGAATGAGGTGAGGTAATATTTACATAATGTACAGCTTAGCACAGATACCTAAGTAGTGCTGATGGTGAACGTGAATTCTGGAGACTGTAAGAGTTAAATGAGTGAAGAGAGTTGACTTATTGGATCATTTGGGGTAGGAATTAGGGAACATCTGAGGAACTCAGAAATTAAAGAGCCAAACTCACCTGAATTTAACTACCTTTTTGTTTGTTTGTTTCACAACAGCAAGCTTACATTTATCCAGGGGAAAACAAAATTTAAAAAGAAAAATTAAGTTAAGCAGTCCCTGACATTCTCCCTCCAAACCCAATTTGTGATGAATTCTTATCCTGTCATATTATCTTCTTCAACTCTTCCATGATTGTATTTACCAAAGATGGTCAAAATATCTCATCCCACAGGTTCTTTTTACAGTTTGATATTGATACTCATCCCATCAAGCAGTGGACCAGTGTCCCCTCTCCTTAGTGTGGGTGAAATGTTGTGACCTTGACCTCAAGGAATGAAGTTTAGTGGATTCCATGCACTTCTGATTTGTCCTCCTGATATACTCAGTCTTGGAACCCAGACCACAAGGACATGTCACATGTTGGCCCCAGCTGAGACAATCACACTCAATTCATGTGAAAAAGCCTTGAGATGACTCTAGCCAACGCTCCTGACTGCAGGGTATGAAACAACCTGAGTGAGAGTTGCCTAGGTGACACAGTCAACCTTCCAAACCATGAGCTAGGATAATCTAGTGGCTATTGTTTTAAGACACCAAGTTTTGGGGCAATTCAACAATAGATACCTGGAGGATAAATCATGGTGAAAAGGAATGAAGTTTTCTCCCTATAAGGGCCCAGCAGGCATTTTTCAGGATGGATATGATAAAGTTCTGTCCTTTTTACATCCCTACAGCCTCTTTTCCACCTTTTGCCAACAATTCTCGCATTCCTTGTTTGCAGCCACCAATATCTTTTCTTTAAGTTCTGCCTTGGCATATGTGGTACAACTCTCTTGCCACTTCTTGTAGTAGTAAGCTTTTCTAAAGGAGTTTTTTACTTTTTATGGACAAAGAAGTCAAAAAAGCTGGGGATTTCCAATTGTTGGAACGATATATCCTTCCTCAAAAATATTAACTTTTCTACCATAAACTATTGGCAATAGAAAGAAGCAAAATTATGCTCAATACCATTACCAATGTTTCTTAATTTAACTTTTATTTTTATCAAAGTGATTCATATGAAGCATTTTGGAAATCAGATAATTTTACATGACTTTAATGAAAAATACCATCTTTATCTTCATTCCCATTTCTGTTCTCCCTACTCCTCAACCACTTTCAACTCTTTTAACTGTTTCTTCTGAATTTACTTTCATATTGCTAAATAATATGCTTACATGCTGTTTCATGGTTCTTCAGTCATAGATATCCCCATTAAGTGTCTTCTGTGAGAGAGGAGTAAATACCTCTCTCACTATTCTGCAGCACTGCTCAAAACATTCCCTTTTACTCCCCTCATTCTCTCAATAGAGCTATATCACAATTTTTATTAAATCAATGGTCAATATTTCTACTTACATAAATTTGTACCTATTATTCATAATTGAGCCAAATAGTGTACTATGATTTCAACTTTTTTCTTATCCTATTTTTCCGCTTTAGGCTAATTTTTCATTTGCTTGTATTTTTACCAATTTGACCCCAAATTATTTGCCAGAAGTATAAATCTTTATTCAAAATAATAAATGCATCATGCTATATATTTAAATTGGGGCATTTCTCTGCAGCTCCCTGTTGCTTTGCTAGTATTGTTGCTATTATTAAATTTTAATAGTATGACAGTGTATAAAACTTTATGTTGAAAATTTTCTCAGAATTTTAAAGACATTTTTTTTCCCTTTCTGTCAGCCTTGTAATTCAGTATTGCTTGAAAACGCTGATGTAATTCTAAACCCCGTCCTTTTGCATATGAGGGTTTTTTTCCCCCAAGGTGGAAAATTTTAGGCACTTCTCTTTGTCCTTGATGCTATGAAATTCACAATATGTCGACTGGTGGGTCTCTCTTCTCTCTCTCTCTCTCTCCTATCCTCTCCCTCCCTTCCTTTTCTTTCTTTTTTTTTTTTAATGTTTTGACTAATTTCAGTTAGTCTTCCCAGAGTACGTGGCAGAGTATTAAATATCAGTTATTTCTTTCGTGATGGAGCTAAAGCTCCATTTCGTAGGCTGCCGTGATTAGACAGATTAAGAAGACAATGACACGGTTTTGCTTAAGTGGGTGTACCTGTGATGCTCTTAACCCAGGCGGCAGATGGAAAACAGGATGAGTAATAAATTAAACAACAATGCGATGCAGCTAAGCGCTTCTGCCACTGTGGGAGGCAAACATAAGGCAGTTCTGCAGTTCTTCCAGTTGTGGTGGCTGCGCATGTCCTTCCGCATCCCTGGAACTTGACTCTGGCGGTGGTGATTCGCAGTTCTCTGCACACGTGACACTGGACCCCACCCCCTGCTCTTTGTTGATAGTCGAGGATGCTGGCTAGAAAGGCCCAGCTCCATCCGTGAGGTATGTCCCTCGTACCTGCAGCCCACAGAGACCAGGATGCCCACGTGCCTGCCGCCACCACGTAGAAGCTAGAGGAGGAGGGCTGAAGTACCCGCTGGCCAGGGACCCCCGCACAAGGGCGTAGAGGCGTCGTCCACACCCACCCCTCACCCGCGGGCGCGAAGAGGGTAAGGTAACCTGGCTCAGATGCAAAAGTGGCACAGCAGCGTGAATGCAGCACGCAGTGGACTCACCACCAAGAGAAGTTGCTGTGTCTCCTTCCTTTCACCCTCTCTAGGACATCAGAAGCTGAACCCGCGATGGCAGTGGGCCGTTCCGCACCCGGAGGCCTCTAAGAAGGAGCCGCTCATTTCAGGTGAAGATAAAAGAGGCTGGGGCAGCCCTCGCGGTCTGGGGCCAAGGACAGATTCGTCCCCAGAGCTGAGCCAGACTCTGTTTGCTGCTAGAGTCCCCAGAACCCCAGGACCCTTACATCTCGACTCCTCTGGTTTAGATGTCTCCCTCTTCCTCACGTGTATTAGAGCGTCTGCCATCCAATGTGCCTCTCCCACACCCCACGGTGGCAGTGGCACAGTGGTTCCTTGTCCGAGTGTGTGTCCCTACCCACACACACACAGCACAGGCTGGAAACTCAAGTGCGGCTTGGAAAGTGATCCATGAGGGACCCCAGAGAGAAGGCTCCACCTAGCCCAGCCGACCTGTCTAAGGAGGGGGCAGCCCTTGGCCCCTGATGATGAACTTCTGACCTCATTCCAAAGGCTGAGACTGCCCCAGGCTTCATGAAGCAAGTGGAGCGGAGGTGATGGCCTGGCTTTTGCAGCGGAAGCCGGCTTCCCCTGGGGCGGGGTCTTCCCGTGGATGCTGGGGATCAGAGAAGGTGCTGGAGCAGCCCAGGAGCAAGCGTCTCCCAGGGCCTCCCGCAACCCCACCCCAGCCATACTGAGGAGCTCCTAGCTGGAGGCCACCAAGTGCAAAGAATTCTTAGCCTCAAAGGGGATATCTGAGGCTTTTATCATAACACCGTGAAGAAACGATCTCAAATGAATATGTCTGAACAACAAAAAAATCACTTTATGGCCATTCTGTGACTTGTGGCAAGAGATCAGGGGATTGCCAGGCTGTGAGACCCGGAGAACTGGCTGTTGCTCATCCATCTCCTGCTCTCGAGCGCCGGCACAGGGCCTGGCCCAGATCTGCTGGATTTACTTATCTACCCATTCAGCCATCTAGTGCTGCTTGGAGGCGGACTCTGTACCTGGCGTGGAAACCTGGTAATCTTGACTAAAGCTGAGCATCTACAATTCTCCTCCCAAATAAATAACCACCAGAAAAGAGTACATATGGTACCAAAGACATGCAGAAGACTGTCCCTGGCTCCAAACTGGAACCAGGCCATGTGTCCTATAGAAGAATGTGTAAAGGACAGTACCTTGATGTACTACAACAGAATACCACAGCAAGAATGAATGAGCCACCACATGCAACACAGAAGAATCTCTCAAACAGTGTTGGAAGAAGCCAGACACGAAAGAGGACACACTGAGTAGTCACATATAATCCATACTTGGGATGGCTGACCTCACCAATGTGTGGGAGGTCAGGATAGAGGATGGTTTGCTCAGTGCTCTACCTCTCTTTCTTGGCTTGCTAAGTGCTGTTTAAATCTGTGGGCCCGCTTCTTAAATGCATCATGATTTGTACACCCTTCTAGGTGTGTGCTATAATTCAACAAAAACTTGACTTAAAAATGCACTAACCCTAGCCTCATGGAGTGCTCTTCTTGGCCACATCTTCCTCGATTGTCTCTACTTCTTGCACTTTGCCCCCAAAACCATTCCACCTGCCGGCCCCCAAGCCTCCTTTCTTCACGACCAGGAGAACCTGCTGAGGCTGCAGCACCAGTACCAAGGTATGGAGCCTGGGGGTGCCCATGGTGCCTTTCAGGCCTGCGTCCTGCTTCTGGGTCTTTCTTTCTTTTCCTGAAATATTGCTCACTATTACATGTCTAATTATTTAGGACTAATGCCATTAAGAAATAGTATAAAAATTAATATTTGATATACAAATAGAATTATTGTTTCATTAAATGCTCTATATTTGCCAGCTTGAAGTCACATAACATAAGATTCCCTGCAGTATTCTCAGTTCATTCATATTGACTAGACATAAATAAGACTTACGTTGATATTTTATTTCTCTAAGAATTGAAAGGAAACTAGAAAGCCTCCTAAAACTACGATGGGAATTTAAAAGAATGGTTTAAAATTAGAATTAGAATCCTTGATCATTTAATTTGTTTAATACACATGGCAAAAATTTTAAACACTCTTTCATTGTAGAGGCTACTAATCCATTTCCTCTGTTAAGTTTTAAGTTACATGCAAACCATATTGTTCAAATAAGTTTTAAAAACTTTAGTAAGGTATTCTGTTATTAGTTAAAACTATGCTTTTGCCTATTTATTTTTGGGAAAATGTGTGCTTCTCTGGAATTCAGAAATGATACAAATGAATTATAGTCATTTGTCTAGTGCTTACACCATAGGCTTTAGTTAAAAGGAAAGATTTTAAGGAACTTAAAATATTGAAAAAATAAGATTAGTAAGGAGAAAATCCTAAAGAATTTAAGAAATAAGTGTTTCTGCTGGTAAATATTTTTACTAAAAATACATTCACATTAACTTTCTCACCTGAATTTAACTTACAAGACTTTTATAGAGGCCAGTTTGTTGCCAGATGTTAGTTTTTAAAAAAGATTCAGAAATAAAACTCTGTCCTCTGGATCATTTAGAGACTTTTTCCAAAAGCAGGTCAATGATAATATTTACATCATTGGCAGAAAGTTCAAAATGATTCTCAGGAGGATTTCCTTGGCATTGACATTAGAATGTAGCCTGAAAACCTAATCCCCTAACATTACAGACATACTAAACTGGAATAGTTAAATGTGTACATTGATCTAGAGAGTAAGACAAATGAGCACTTATAAAGAATTTTCAGGGGGCATGATTTGATTTTCATTCCATTGAGTTTACACCTTTTAATCTTATCACCTTTCGTAAATTAAATTCCAAATTGTGTGTTTTAGTTTCTCCACTGCTAAAACAATTGGTTGAATTAACAACAGGAATTTATTGTCTTATAGTGTCAGAGGCTATTAGGCTTGCTTCCTCCCAGGTTCTTTATCTGCGGTCTAGCCGAAAAATCATTGGGATCCCTTGTTTATTCTGTCACATGTCATGCATGTGGCAGCAGCTTTTCCTTTTCCTTACTGATTATGGCAGCTGCCACTGACTTTTCTTTCTGTGTCCAGTTTCCTTTCCTTAAAATGACTTGAAACATATTGTATTCAATTTGGGCATACCTTAACTAATAACATCTTCAAAGGTCCTATTTACAAATGAGTTCACACCCACAGGACCAGGGGTTGGACCTGAACATACATTTACTGGGGGCCATGATTCAATTTCTAACAGTGGGAGAAAAAAAATTCTCCTGGTTTGGTCAGTAAAGTCTTCTTAGAGCAGGGATTCTTAACCAGGAGTTCGTGAGCTTGAATTGAAATTCATAAAACATTATTTTTGTCCGGCTGTGTTGGTGCGGGTGTGATATATTTATTAAGTAATACACAGTATAGTATGGACTTAGTAAGGGGTGCATGGCTTTCACCTGACTGGCAAAGGGGTCCATGGAACAAAAAATATTAAGAACCCCTGTCTTAGAGGAAGTGGGAATAAACTAGGCTTTGTTGCCTCAGAAAGAAGTTGTGGTGTGAGCAAGAGTGAGAAAGTAAAACCTATCTACCTCTTTTTTATAGCCAATATACAATTTCTTAAAACTTCCTTTGAAATTAGGTTGATAATGTCTTTAATCTTACACCTCTTTTACTAGAGTAACCTTTATTTTGTTCTTCTGAATCCATTAAAAAAACTTCTCAAGACTCCTCTCCTCCTTAATCTAGGAATATCCCATCATTTATAATGTAATGACTCCCTATTGCCCATCAATCTTAAGTCTTAATTTGTTTTGTTAACTACTCATCTTGACTGCCTAACTCTTCATTATTTGTGCTCACTTTATTTCCTTATATTCAGCATGCCTACATATCATCTCTTTTCTTCATGGTCCTCTGAATATGTCACTTCCATTCTTTATTCTGTGTTTTTTGCATTACGAGGATTATGTGCACAATGTCTCTCCATCTATCCATATCGTACCCTTCCATTAATGCTCAGACCAAGGACTAACCAATTTTCCAAGGACAGACTCATTTTTTTTCTTCCCCACCTGCAAGCTCTTTTGACTTATATTGCACTTCATAAGTCTCAATAATTGCCTTGTATGGACTTCGGCATTTCCTGGATTTAAGTTTTATTCCCCTTGAGCTTGATTGCAAGCTCAATGATATCAGGATCATGCATATTTCTTGTTGTGTCCCTTGCCCATAAGTTTGTAAAGGACTTTACATAAGGTAAGCACTCAAGAGTTCCAGAATATTTTAAATGTTGGAGTGTAGGTGGCGAGATATAAAAAAGGGTGAAAAATGGTTTCTATTTTCAAGGTTTCTGTTCACTATGTAATGGAAAGAAATGCCTACATCTATAACTATGAATTAAATTCAGACTCTTGTAGTGCAGACACCAGTATCACATCGACACTAAATGTTGACCCCAACATCATGCTTTCCTGAGAAAATTCTAATTGTCCTGGTCCCTCAGATCCTAGCCAATGATGCTGTGATGCAATGTTGAGGTTTCTGAGTTAATAGGCTATCTCTGCTTCTACCACAGTGATGTTTCTTAGTGAACATAGGGCAATGTAGAGTCATACTTTTCGCTTTATTAACTGAAGCCTCTGCGGGGCTTCATGGGGTTCACGGGAGGTGAGGACGACGTGGCGCTGGAAAGACGACCACGGGGACAAGGTTGATGGCG
>JAQZBX010052344.1:0-19155 GCA_029593785.1 Cabassous unicinctus
AAAATAGACTTTAAATGCAAAACTATTGTAAGAGACAAAGATGGACACTATATATTAGTAAATGGGGTGCCTCAAAATACATGAGGCAAACTCTGGAAAAACTAAGTGGAGAAATAAATGCCTCTACAATTATAGCGGGGGATTTTAATACACCATTATCATCATTAGACAGAATATCTAGAGAGAGAATCAATGAAGAAACAAAGGCTCTCAACAATACATTAGAGGACCGGGACTTAATAGACATATACAGAACACTACACCCAAATACAGCAAGATTTACATTCTTCTCAAGTGCACATGGATCATACTCCAAGATAGACCACAAGATAGGCCACAGAATAACTTTCAATGAATTCAGAAAGATTGAGATTATACAAAGTAATTTCTCTGACCACAAGGGAATGAAATTGGAAATCACTAAGGGCCAGAGAAACAGGTTAGGCACAAGGAAATGGAAGTTAAACAACACACTCTTAGACAAACAGTGGGTATGGAGGAAATCTCAAAAGAAATCAGTAACTATGTTGAAACTAATGAAAATGACAACACAACATATCAAAACCTATGGGATGCAACAAAAGCAGTCCTGAGAGGGAAGTTCATAGACATAAATACATAAATTAAAAAAGAAGAAAGAGCTAAAATTGAAGACCTAACTGCACACCTGGAGGAACTGGAAAAACAGCAACAAAGTAAACAAAAAGGAAATAGAAAAAAGGAAATAGCAATCATTAGAGCAGAAATAAATGCAAAAGAGAATAGAAAAGCACTAGAAACAATAAATGAAACCAAAAGCTGGTTCTTTGAGAAGATCGATAAAATGAAAAAACCCTTAGCCAGACTAACAAAGAAAAAGAGAGAACAGATGCAAATACACAAAGTAAGGATTGAGAAGGGGATATCACTACTGACACCACAGAAATAAAGAGTATCATAAGAGGATACTTTAAAAAATTATATACCTAAAATTATGATAATTTAGAGAAAATGGACAAGTTTCTAGAAATTCACATACAGCCTACATTGATGAAAGAAGAAATTGATGAACTCAACAGTCAAATTACAAATAAATAGATAGACTCAGTCATCAAAAACCTCCCAACTAAGAAAAGCCCAGGACCAGATGGCTTCACAGCTGAATTCCACCAAACATTCTGGAAAGAGCTAACACCAACTCTGCTTAAGCTCTTCCAAAAAACAGAAGTAGAAGGAATATTGCCTAACTCATTCTACGATGCCAACATTAACCTAATACCAAAACCAAACAAAGATACCACAAGAAAGGAAAATTACAGACCAATTTCTCTAATGAATCTCAGTGCAAAAATCCTCAGCAAACTATTTGTTAATCGCATTCAACAACATATCAAAAGGATTATACACCATGACCAAGTGGGTTTCATCCCGGGTATGCAAGGATGGTACAATATAAGAAAGTCAATCAATGTAATAGACCACATAAACTGATTGAAAGAAAAAAATCACATGATCATCTCTATAGATGCAGAAAAAGCATTGGACAAAATACAGCACTCTTTCCTGATAAAAACACTGCGAAAGATAGGAATAGAAGGGAACTTTCTGAATATGATAAAGGGCATATATGAAAAACACAAAGCTAAAATCACCTTCAATGGTGAAATCCTAAAAGATTTCCCTCTGAGATCAGGAACAAGACAAGGATGCCTACTATCACCACTCCTATTGAACATTGTCTTAGAAGTACTTGCTCAAGCACTGAGGCAAGAAAAGTATATAAAAGGCATCCAGATTGGAAAAGAAGAAGTAAAAATTTCATTATTTGCAGAAGACATGATCCTATACATAGAAAACCCTGAGAAATCTACAACAAAGTTTCTAGAACTTATAAAGGAGTTCAGTAATGTTGCACACTATAAAAGAAATGCTCAAAAATCAGTACCATTTCTGTACAACATCAATGAGCAATCTGAGGAGGAAATCAAGAAAAAAATACCATTTACAATAGTAACTAAAAGAATCAAATACCTAGGAATAAATTTAACTAAAGATGTAAATGACTTATATTCAGAAAACTATGCAACACTGTTAAAGGAAATCAAAGAAGACTTAAATAAATAGAAAAATATTCCCTGTTCATGGATAGGAAGACTAAGCATCATCAAGATGTCTATCCTACCCAAAATAATCTACAGATTTAATGCAATCCCAATAAACATCAACACTGTATTTTTTAAGGAACTGGAAAAACTAACCACAAAATATATTTGGAAAGGTAAGAGGTCTGATTTACCAAAGACATATTGAAACAGAAAAATGAAGTTGGAAGTATCACATTACCGGACTTTAAAACATACTACAACACTACAGTGATCAAAACCACATGGTATTGTTACAAGGATAGACCTAATGACCAATGTAACTGAATTGAGCGTTCTGATATAGATCCTCGCATATACAGTCATCTGATATTTGACAAGCCCTCCATGCCCATTCACTTGGGAGAGAATAGCCTTTTTAACAAGTGGTGCTTGGAGAACTGGATATCCATATCCAAAAGAATGAGAGAAGAATACCATCTCACACCTTATACAAAAATCAACTCCAGATGGATCAGAGATCTAGATATAACAGCCAAACCCATAAAGACCTTGGAAGATAATGTAGGGAAGCATCTACAGGACATTGCAATAGGAAATGATTTCATGAACTTCATAGCAAAAGCACAAGCAGCAAGAGAAAAAATAGATAAATGGGGTCTCATTAAAATTAAAAACTTCAGCACCTCAAAGGATGTTATTAATAAAATGGCAGCCTACCCAATGGGAGAAACTATTTGGCAATCATATATCGGACAGGAGCCTAATATCCTGCATATATAAAGAAATCCTACACCTTGAAAATAAAAAGACAAAGAACCCATTTAAAAAATGGGCAAGGGACCTGAAAAGAGACTTCTCCAAAGAAGAAATGCAAATGGCTAAAAAGCACATGAAACAATGCTCGACATCACTAGCTATTAGGGAAATGCAAATCAAAACCACAATGAGATACCATCTTACATCCATCAGAATAGCAGCTATTAAAAAAACAGCAGAATATAAGTGTTGGAGAGGATGTAGAGGAATAGGAACCCTCATCCACTACTGGTGCAAGTGTGGAATGGTCCAGCCACTGTGGAGGACAGTTTGGCGATTCCTCAGAAAACTAACAATAGATCTTCCATATGATCCAGCTATTCCACTGCTGGGTATACACCCCGAAGAATTGAAAGCAAAGACATGAACAGATATATGCACACCAATGTTCATAAAACGGTATTGTTCACAATTGCCAAAAGTTGGAATCATGCCCATCAACAGATGAATGGATAAGCAAAATGTGGTACATACATACAATGGAATATTACTCAGCTGTTAGAAGGAATAAAGTGCTAACACATGGAATAACATGGATGAAACTTGAAGACCTTATGTTGAGTGAAGCAAGCCAGGCATTGAAGGATGAACAGTATATGACCTCACCGATTTGAATTGAGGAAAGTGATCACTCTCTGAGAACCTCCGTTTGAAAGTTAGATTAACAAGGGAGAGAGAGATAAGACTAGGTTGTGAGCCATCACCCATATGGACATAATCTATGGTAAAGTGATAGAGTATAGTTGCATATTGAAGGATAGGACAGGTGGGTAGTGATATTACTGGGTTTGGTGGTGTAGGGTTAACAGTTGGGTAGATTAGAAAGGGCAGGTTAGAATATCCAGGGCATGTAACTATGAATGTTGTCCTTCCACGAGTCAAGACAGGGGAATGTCATATGCCCCAGGGGGATGGGGAGGAAAGAACAGAAAAGATCAAACGGGGTATTTAGTGGTCATGGGAAAGGTTTTTCATTACCTTACAGTAATGGACACAGGACATGGTAAATATCATCAAAAATTATTAAACTGT
The DNA here is from genome assembly GCA_029593785.1 of Cabassous unicinctus. NCBI lineage: Eukaryota > Metazoa > Chordata > Mammalia > Cingulata > Chlamyphoridae > Cabassous > Cabassous unicinctus. The sequence goes on from JAQZBX010052344.1 coordinate 3,933, forward strand.
ACCGTCTAAATTGTAAACTATACTGCAAACCACTGACAATGTTTAGTAGCTATGTTTCACTACCCGTATAACAATACAGATAACAATGCTACCACCCACACAAACAAAAAAGGTTTTAATATGGGGTGGGAAAGGGGGAGGGACGTTGGGTATATGGGAATTTCTATTATTCCATGTGTGACTTTGCTGTGACCTAAAACTTCTTTGAAATTTAAATGAAAATTTGGGAGACACTGGGGAACGAGAGGGGGAAGGTGTCACAGTACATACTGGACATCCGACAATGCAGTGATAAAGGGTAAAAAAATAAAAATAAAAAATAACAAAAATTTTTTTTTCCCATTTTTTTTGACTGTCCCAATCCATTAATTATATATTATTTTTAGTTTTTTTTTCTGAGTTTCCTTGTATTTTATCTCTTACATTCAAGCTTATCATTATTATTTCATTTTCCCATTTATTATATTTGGTTATTTATTATATGGGCTTCTCCTTCAGGAAGATTTAGATCACAGAAAGGTTACAATGGGGGCTGCAGAGGATCATTGGTGGGGGGTGTCTCGGATGGGGGATTCATGGGAGTTAGTTCATCTGAATATATATGAAAGATATATAAAATTGTTCAAATGATCTAGGGATGGGGCATGGTCACCGTGGGTGGACAATCACTCAATAAATGAGGGAATACTGAATTCCCAGCCTGGAGAGCTCTGCCACATTCTCCAAGGGAGCAGCAAAAATCCCCTGAGTGCAGGGGCAGTGTCAGGCAAAAGAGAATGGCCCACTGATGGCTTCTTGTTTTTGATAACTAGCCTTATGAGTGTTTACTCTTGTAATTGAAACTTGGCCTACTTTTATGGGGTGCCTAAGAGTTGCCATCGGAGAGCCTCCTTGTTGTTCAAATGTGGCCTCTCTCTAAGCCAAAGTCAGCATATGAATGCATTACCTTCCCCCCAGCGTGGAACAAGACTCCCGGGGATAAGCCTCCCTGGCAATGAGGGATTAATACCAAGTGCCAACTGGAAACACGACCAGAAAATAAACCTTGAATAAAAGGGGGAAAAGGTAAAGACAAATGAGTTCATATGGCTAAGAGACTTCAAAGAGAGTCGGGAGGTCATCCCAGAGGAAACGCTTACGCACACCTCAGTAGGATCTCATACAACACCAAAGTGGGTATCACCCCACACAGAGGGGCTCCTGAGGGCTCTGGAGACACACAGGTCCTATATAAGGGGGGATAGCCCAAGAGATTGAAACCTTATCAGTGGGCTCTAGTTTGGAATCTGTGCTCCTGAGAGTGACAGAGTTGGACTCAAATAAGTCCTCCCTACACATGGTACATCAGTCCCTTCTATTCAAAACTATATGTGAGGCTGGAGTTTGTAGGTGTACTTCCAGAGACTGGAGCCTCTGGCCTGCCTATATGCCAGCTGTGCCTGGAATCTTGGTGGAGCCACAACTCCTACTCTACAGCTCAATGGACTCACCCAAGTCACCTGGTGAGGAGACGATGATGGACAACGGCCATCCCAGGGAATGGAGAGAGCCTGCAGCTGAAGGCAGGATAATCCCATCCACCATATCCATGGGATATAAACCCTCTCTCACTTGGAGGTGGAGTGGACATCACCATTCCAGTCCCCTCAGGATTGTGGGAAGAGCTATGGACTAGATTTGACTTAATGGTATTCTGTTGTAGACATGTTGTGATTCAAGCAATGGAAGAAATTACAACAGTGAGGAGAAGCCAGTGGCCACTGGATGCTTTTGGGGCAGGGAAGGGAAGGGCAGTTGTAATACAGGGGCTTTTTCAGGACTTCGGGTTTGTTCTGAGTGACATTGTGGCGACCGATATAGGCCATTTTACATCAGCATATACCATGCAGAACTGTGTGGGAGAGAGTGTGGTCTATGATGTGAACTGTGGTCTATGCTTAGTGGCAAAGCCCCAGGATGTGAATATCCATTGCAGGTAATGTGCTGCACTAATGAAAGTTGTTTATGTGGGATGTTATGGGAGGTATGGGAGGTGGGAAACAAGGGGATCCTTGTAATTTTTGTGTAACATTTATGTAATCTAAGTATCTTTTAAAATATATATGAAAAAAAAAAATAACATTTATGTAAGCAAATGCACATATATGCATATATATTTATATATCATTTTACAAATATTGGTTTGTATTGTGAAACATTTGATTTTTACCCACAATAAAAAAAAAATAGTAGAGTAGCAGAAATCCACAAAGGATAAGTGGCTCAGGAAAAAGTACATGGGGGTGTGCAGCTGAGAGCTGTCCTGGATCACTACAATCATGCCCAGGTTGCCCATCACTGTGACTCCATAGATAAGAAGGAAGACCAGGAAGAGGAAGACGCTTAGTTCAGGGAGGTCTGACAGTCCAGGAAGAATGAACTCCGACACAGTGCTGCAGTTTCCCTTGTCCATTTGCCACTATATTTCATATTCATGAAAACACAAAATTTTTTTTGTCTATCCCATGGGAAAAGACTAATAGAGGAAAATTATTTTATATTAACTTCAGCAAATGGGAATCTTCATATCAAACACTGTTTATATGAGTTATAAAAAAATACTATTTTCAAATTCCAAATACTAAATACCTCAGTGCAGCCTACTGATTAAAAATAATTTTAACATCAAAAGAAGCTTTACATGGTTCTCCTCACTTATTCCAACAATAGAATTAAAATGCTCTAATATGTTAGGTGATTAATGAATTTTGAAATAGAATGAATGAAACTCTTACTGCTCCATGGAAATTAACACCTTTTTCCCAAAAGAATTAATAAACTCTTTCCAATTATGGCTATACCTATTGTAGTACTACATAATATACATTTTTTAGTTCATTCTATCAGTAATATAACTTTAACCAGGTGAGGTCCTCTGCAATCTTCTTGGGGAATATGAGGTCCTAGATTTCAGAAGGAGTACATACCTGACTTCATACATATATGAAATGAAAATTGAGTGTAGAGAGGCTGGACTAGAAATCACAGAACCTGAATTTTTTCCCTATCATGGACTAAATTTAAAGGAATGGGGACAAGAGTGGTCCTGAAGTTAAGTTTCTCCTCTGCTTAATCAAAAATATGTGAGTTATTTGGCCCAGAGCTAAAAGAAAAAAATAAATTTGGAAACTTTTCTTCCAAATTTTCTAGGCCACTAGTGGGAAACTAGGTTTTGGGAAACCCAATAGAAAATTTAAAAGAATATATTTCCATTCTCCAGCAGAGATATTTATGTGTCCATGACTACCTATAGCCAGCTCATGAACATATTAATTCAAACTTCAGAATTAAGGTCACATTTAGGGAGCATCTCCATGGTCATTTTTACTAGATTTCATTAAGGAAATTGATGTGAAAGAAGGAGGAAAGCAAAAGCTAGAAGATGAAGAAATAAGGAAATGATATACCATTTTGTTTAATCTGTATTCTTTCACACATTAAAAGATATGATGCAATGTTTGGAGTTCACATGAAATTGCCCCAATTTTCCACTGACCATCTCTTAGTGCCAAAAGAAGTATTTCACATCATAAGGGCATCATAATAAGGATTCCTCTAAATGTTCTCTAATTAGAGGAGCTGAATTAGACATATTTTTGAAATGATATTTGCTGAGAAAATAAATGCATTTTCCTTTTCAAATAACCAGATTCTAGTTCTAGCTGATAAATCTGATGGACAGACATTTCCTCCATGATCCCGAAGGTGTCAGAATGTATGAGAATAGAGTTAAGACTTTATACCATAATTAAGCTCCTTAGAACTGTCAAACTTAAATTTCCCAAACAGTTCCTATTCCCTATGGAATAAAAAAGATTAAAAAGAAAACTAACTCTATAGAGGGTACCAGAGGCAAACAATTAATCTCTGGCATATCATCAGGATTTGTTTTTAAGGTTAATTTGTGAAACGATTATTTGTTACACATGCCTCCTTCCAAATTTCTTGCCACCTTACAGAATTCTACATCCCGGTATTTTCTATGTGAGCTACAGCTCTTGTGCCTTTCTGAAATTACATGAATATTTCTTATGTATTTTCCCCTTCTCATAATATTACAAAACCTCCTATCTTCTTGCAAGCCATAAGGTCTAAGGCCACAGCAGAATTCTTTAAAATACCAGAAAGGTAATTAATCTACTGGTCAAAAAATTATATTACTAGCTTACAAAATTGAGCACTTATGATCCAGAATCTGGTCTAAATATTATACAAGTATCCACCCATTTAATCTTCTTTAAATTCCACCCAAAGATCTTAAATATTCTACAAGATTAAATAATTTAATAATCATAATATCTGAACAAGGTATCAGCTCTTTGTTCACCTAACTATCAGAGATGACTGAGGTACAGGCAGGTGTAACTTTACCAAAGTTAAAGTAAAACAATCCTGCTGCTTTCTGGTTTTCTCACTCATATGACCCAGAGCCAGTGTTAGGGCTGCATTTTCCCAAAAGAATCCCCAATGTTGGCAACCATTAAATGAGACCATCCCAAATATCCATCCTAGGTGTGCTCTTTCTTTATAATGTCAATCTAGGTCACAGTGTTCAAACATGTGACTGTATATCCATGGGCATACTAAAAGTCTTTTCATGAAATGAACAAAAAGTAGTTTTAAGTAAAGCAGCTTTCATATTCTCAACGAACATACAATGTGCTCCTAAAATTGATCTGCAAACTGAATATTTACAATGTTGAGGGCATACTCTGTTCTCCTTCTTACTTTTCCTTTCACAATTTACAAAAAAAATAAAGTTGTAACCAATATATCTGTGGTGATAACCCCCATGAGCAAAAATCTGTGGACCAAAAAAAAAGGGATAAATTGGAATATTGTGCATGCAGGTTTCTTTAATTTTTATTCTTCAGTCAAGGACCGTTAAATTCATGGCTAGGCTTTTTGTCTTTCTTTGGTCTCTTATATATTACTTTTAGGTCAAATTGTGTCACTAAACTTGGAGTTCTTTTCCCAAGATACTCTCTGATTTGTCAGTGTCACAATATCTAATCCACCATAAGTTTTAGGTCTTCTGTTTGCACCTGCACCTCAGAGAGGATCTCTCTCTAGCTTCCTCTCCCTCTACTAGAAATAGAATGCATTACTTGGTTATTTGGTGTTTGTGTCAGCTGGTTGCACTATGTCCTCAGCTATCTGATGGGTCCAGAAAATTTGTGACTTGATAGAATATCTAGGCGTATGTGTCATAAGAGTTGGAGAAAATCTCTTTATATATTTCTGCCTCCTAAAATGAAGGCAGAAATCTGATTATATATTTAAAATAAGAATCAAGTAAGCAAAATTGTTAGAAGCTTTTAAAATTGTCATTTAATAAATCACACTGATGATCTTTTTTATAAACTTCTCAGCAACCAAGGTAGTGAATGTGTTTGAATGACTCCATAAAAATTCCATTTGAAGATAAGGAGATTAATACATTGGCATGCATCAAAATAAAGGGTATAAATTCATATTTAATCAATTGTTAAAACAGTCATTGATGGTGAAGGACCAAGAAAATTTTGACATATTAAGTGAATGATATAAAAAAATCATGACACTGGTATTTTAAAAAGGCAACACAATTCTATTCTCATTTTTGTTTCAATATGATTAAATTGAAGGATGCTGAAACCTGTATTATGCTAACAATAAGAAATTTTTCCAAGGAATACTTGACTACTTAAAATGAAGAAAAAATCAGCTTCATCAATATCATTAAAAGATTAATTTTCAATGACAATTTTTAGTTTCTCTTAAAATTTTATGAAAATTTGTAATATATTTAAGTTTTTAAAGAGTAGTATAGTAATGATAGTTGAAAAGATAATTCAATGTAGATGAAAATCACAGAGAGCTTTCTTAAAACAGGATACAAAAGGTCAATTTAATATATTTTTGTGGTTGCAAAGGAATACACTAGTCTGATTAATAAAGGATATATTTATGGATAGCAAGTGGATTTTATATAAGAATTTATGGACAAAAATGTTTAGCTATGTATTTCCCATAAATCACAATGGATATCAGCTATGGTATATCCAGGATGCTATAAATTTTTCATTTTAAATGTGAATTTATGATGAAAAATACTCATATAGATCTTTGGGAACTACCACAGGTAGTTTGAAAAATAAAATTAGAGAATGGAAGAATATTGAGAACATGCTTTTGCCTATGTGGTTGAAGACCCAAATTATGGTCTTTATTATGGCATCCACTAACTTTAAAACATTGGGCAGAGCATTTAAACTGATGGACCTCAATATCCTCAGAATACTAATTAAGAGGATTGTATCTCTTCTTTTAAAAAATGTAATCATCCTTTGCCAAGTTAGGAGAGAATTATAAGTATTTACTTATATTTCAAAACAGATTATTCATTAATTATTCCAATCAATATTAATATAATTCTGCTGCTATTTTTTCACCAATGGTCCAAGTAAGTTAAATATCTTTGTGCCTGAATGAAATTTCAAATCAAGTAAAAAGCATGTTAGGTAAATGACTAATGTTGTGGGGGTAAAATTAAAAATGAGCAACAATTTTATATTGCATCAATGAAATACCTTAGAAAAACTATATGAAAGATAAATTTGTTATAAATTTAAAATCTTAGATCTATAAAGCCCTCATAATAAATATTTACTATATTTAGACATTATGTTAATTTAAAACAACAAAGAGGGCAATTAGCTATTGATATTTATGGCAACACAATTCAACTGTCTATGAAGTCTGCCAAGAGAGTCTTGGTGAAGGGGATTGATGTTATGTCCTTGCTCAAATTACCATAGTGGATTAATATATATTTGCACTGATTGGTCATGAAAAGGAAGCATAAAACACAGACATGATCATATCATCTGCTTTTATTCTCAATATTCTGAGGACCAATCGAATATTTCTAAACCTCTTTAGTAGCCTATCATCCTCCACACTGGAACTCTTTACTAAAAAATTAAGAATAGTATTACATCTAATTCAAATTTGCATTCCTTCAAGCAACTAACAGAATTTTTTACATGTATATAGAATAAAATAGCTCAAAAATATTGTCAGTCATTGACTTGATTAAACATTCTCACCTCCTGAACATTATTAAAGCTCTTTGTTCCTACATGAGACTTCTTTCTTACTCTTCTGTTTCTCTTACAAATCTTCCGTTTTCCTGAAAGCCAAATTAAAAGAGTATGTCAATTATGAAGCAATTCCTCCTGTATACACAAGTGGACCTAAATACTTTCTCTCCACCAACCCTATTATGATATTTACTATATTGTACTTTATCAAATAAAATACTTATATATTTGCCACAATCATACAATGGGATTTTATGGGACTTGAAGGTGAGAAAGATATATTTAACTAATTGTCATGAATTTTCCTAATTTTTCAATAGTAGTTTGGTTGTGTATTAGCCCCTACAACCTTCTAAGCACCAGGAACAAAGAATGAGAGCACCACATTTATTGTACATTTACAGTAAACCATATATGGTATCTATATTTTCTTTCACTCCATACAGTCACCTTATAAAGTAAGTCATATCTCAGTTTTGCACAAAATGAGTGATGCCTAAAACAAACAATTTTGTCTGGTTTACACAAGCTGAGATATTAATAATCCTTTTAATCTAAAACTTATTTTTTTTCCATGATAAAGAGTTTTCTCTTTGTGAAAACCTAAAATGATCTTGAGAATGAATTCTTTTTTATATAATAAACTTTATTTTTAAAGAGGTTTTAGAAAAGAATAAATTCTTGATATAAAGTTCATTCACAAATCAGAGACAGATGTTATGCAATAACTGAAGAAAAAATTTGCCGATGCATGCATTGAATATAAAAAATAAGTTCTCTTCATTATTCCCCTGACTGTGTCATTGACAGCCCTATTTCTCAGACTATAGATTAGAGGACAAAACAAAGGGATCACCACTATGCAAAACACAGAGGGCATTTTGAGCTGGAAATTTTGTATTTGGACACAGAGTAGAGTAAATGGATGGTGCTGTGGAAGAATATGATGGCAGTCAGGTGTGAGGCACAGGTGGGGAAGGCTTTGTGAAGTCCACTGGATGAACACATCTTCAGGATGGTGACAACAATGAACATGTAAGAGGTAAAGTGATGAATGGTGTGCTCACATCATTAAAGGTGGCAAAGATGAAAACCAGCAACTGGTTGAGATAGATATCAGAACAGGAGATAGTGAGTAGTGAGGAGAACTCACAGATGAAGAGTTTGACTGTGTCAAAACCATGACAAGATAATATTAAAGAAAGTATGCAATTCTCAAAGAGCATGTTACTCCCCATGCATATGATCCAACCACAAGCATGACACATGGCAGCTTTGTAGAACAGAATTTTCAAATAGATACAAAGTGGTACTAGGACATCACAACTAATAAAAAGGATTCAGTCACCACAAATGCACAAAATAAAAAGAATTGTACTACACATCCTAAAAATGAAGTGACTCTGTCTTCTACAAGTAGGTTCACCAGCATCTTGGGAGCAGAGATGGAAAAATAGCAGAAATCCAAAATGAGAGTTGGCTGAGGAAAAAGAACATGGGGGCATGCAGTTTGGGTTTTAATTTTGATGATTGCAGTCATTCCAAGATTTCCTATAACAATAATAAAGTAGATAGCCAGAAATATCAAGAGGAGAAGTACCTATAATTCTGGGTAACCTGAGAAGCCCAAGAAGTCAAATGTACCCGCAGCAGTTATATTTCTCTCTGCTAGAATCATATTTCCTAATGATAGAATCTGAAAACCAATCTGAAGATAAAAGAAGAAGGAACATAATGGATACAAATAGCACAGTTATGCATCCCCTGTGTAGAGTGTAAGGTGAAGAAAACAGACCTTTGTCATAATCCTGCTAGGTGTTAAGTATTCAAGACTGAATATTTAAAATATCAGAAATAAAATTACTGGTTAACATAACTTTTCAATAATCACAAAAATTATTTCTGTTCATGTTCATAAATATAATTTTAAAGACTTGAAATTATAGTAATTATTAAATCAAGCACTTTGAACAGTAACATGTAATCATATCCATATATAAGACATTCTAATCTCAGTGAACTTCATGAGTTCTGGAAAGAAAATGAAAGAACTATTTATATCTTTCCTACAAAAACTAATGAAAAGTGGAAGCATCTGAAGTATCTTCTTTAATTAAAACTAATTTCTACATAATGATGTTATGTACATATATTATGATATAAAGAAAGAATATCCCTTGTATATCATTTAAATCTAGACTTTAAACATCATTTTAGCACTTCCTAATTGTTCTTTTTTACTAAATCAGACATCATAGTCAATACAGATTTATGTTTTCAAAAAAGAATATCGATCAATCTGCCTTCTTCTACAAGTGAGTAAATGGAAACCCAAGGAAGCTATGACATTCTCAGTGGGATAATGATATTAGGAAATCAACCTACAACTACAACTCAGATTCTTCTATTCTTAGGAATGTGCCCATCTCTCTATGCAGGGCCCAATATACAGTGAGATACTAATATTTTCATTTTGCAAATTTCACACTTTCAAATGCTTCCTTTTGCTAATTCTTTTCAACAATTATAAGACAAGCTTTAGAAAATAAATTTATGGAAATTAGTCCAATGAAAATGTTTTATGTCAAAGAGATGCTCTAAAGAGCTTTGTCACAATGAAACACAGGGGAATGGAATTTAGAGAAGTGTCCTTATTCAGGATTAAATATGGAAAAAGTATTAAACTTTGAAAAAATTTCACAGCTTTTTTAGGCCTCTCAATATTCTCTCCCATCAAGGGATCTAAAATATGCATGTGAACCTGTATTACTTGTTAAGAAGATGGATGAGAATCTTAAGATGTCACTACACTCGAAATACATTCATAAAGGAGTTCTTAATACAGAAAACATGGTGAGATTTCTCAATTTGATGCCTACCTAAGTTTGTCACATAAAATATAGACAGATAACAATTTTATTTTGGTATGAGTATATCCCCCATATTACCTGAAACATACTCATATTTTAAAAAGTTTTCATTATTTATCTGTAGTTCAAATTATATTGGGCATCTTGTATTTTTTTTTTTCTCAATCTGGCTACACTGTGCCCAGAACCACTGCAAATCTCTGTATTACCAACTGAAAAGGTGGGGACTTTCCTCAATTTAGTTCTGTAATTTCCACATATCAATAATCCCCTTAGTCAGAACCCTAGAATAAAGATATCTTACTATACTATCACTTTTGGTAAGGTCATATCTGGTTCTACAACCCAAGAGACAGGCTCCAGATGTTCCAACACTGAAGGCCTGAGGTCTCATGCAAAGATGAGGGCTCTAAATGGTCCTATCTGCTCCTAATCCAAGGATTTAAAGGTAATCAAAAGACAGATTTTTCCAGACAATCTTCACTATTATAAAATTCTTTCTTAGTGCACTTTTTCTGGATTTCTCAACCTCAGCACTATTGATATTTTGGGTGGAAAACTCTTTATTGTGGGGAGCTATCTTTACATTGTGCCATGTTTATCAAAGTCCTTGGACTATGCCCACTAAGCCCCAGGAGCTGCCAGTCACTGCCAGTGACAATCAAAAATGCCTCCAGATATTGTGAATTAACCACTTGAGTTAGGGGTGCTCATAACAACTCCTAGTTGAGAAAGACTCCCTTATTTCCTTGATTCTGATAGATTTAAGGTTTCTGCTATTTGAATTCAACTTACAACTAATGTGCATATTTAATATTATAGTATCTTTTTTCCCCAAATGATGCCAGTATACAGATTTTTAAACTATATTATCTTTCAATCCAAGAAATGTGATGCTTAAATCTTCCTTATAGCTTCTTTATTTTTTCTTTTCTTTTTGCCCTAATAAGCCAACATTTTCCATGCTATGACATCTAATTTAGAGCTGATTCTATTTATTTTGTTTCTCCAGAAGACTTATTTCATTCCTTATAAGTGAAAATTATTTAAATGCCTGTATCTTCACCCTTTTAAAACTCTTCCAAAAATTCACAAGAGCAGGGAGACATATAATGGAGAAAACTTTCAGGTTTGTGCAATTCTATTTCTCTAACTACTGGGAAACATTTTTTCAGGACACTGTGTTTGAAGAGCTAAACAAATCTGGGTTGTCTAGACAAAGCTCAATAGGGTCTGTTTCCCCTACCACAAATATCCAGGTATTTAATGTCTGCAATGGCTGGAAATTTCCCCAAAATGATTTTTCACATGAAGAACTGCTTGAACCAAAACATCGTCTACATATCTTACATTTAAAAGACTATACCTATTGTCTCATAATCTGCAAGCAAAAGGCAGCCCACTTCCTGGCTCTGGAGAATGTGTTTGCACAACATGCTAAGATTCCTATATCTACTTCTACTTACTGTAGCACCAGGACCCCAGAGAAAATCTATTGCTTTATTCTCCAGACACATCAAAACAAGCAATTAATATTAATTTCTGTTTACTGCTGTAATTTGGGTTCTTTGGAAACCTTGAAGTAAAATAACAACCTATTTAGAAACATGTTAGATGAAACTTAGCTAAAAGTTTAAAAGTCTTCTCCTTGTGCTCTGTAATCTTCTTATAAACTTCAAAATTTATTGTATTATAAGGAATCATAGCAGAACTTAATTTTTTAATTTACTGAAACATTTTTAAGTATCTTCCTGTTCCTTCCCTCTGCAAAGCATAACAACAACCCCAATGACCAAACCACACTGGGAAGGCAGGAAGATCCTGCCTTCAAATCCCTCTGCTATGTAGTTACCTTCTGCCAAGGGTGTTAGATGCAATGTTTCTCTTCATATATGCTGAGGACAGTACAACAAATGTTGGGAGTTGTTTTCTCAGTGTCCCCAGAAGAAGCTATATCTTGGGCTAAAACCAATATTATTAGGGTTTCTAATGTTTTTGTCAAAATCCCAGATCCCTGATAAGCACACGTAGTATCTACTATTCACAGCATTACCTCATGTTTGCTTTGGACTATCATATAGTTTTCACCAAGTCATCCAGAATTCTCCATTCACTTAACAACCCATATTTCCACCAAGTTCTTTTTTCTGTTTTCTTTCTTCCACTGATATATCCTTAGTATATATTTTAATTATTTCATACTCATACCATTCCCTAACTTCCAAATTGGTCTTCCTACCTCTAGATTTGTCCTTTTATATCTGCCAATCACACAGCTATTAAAATATCTATTTCAAAAAGAAATCAACTTACATTTATTTATTTGTTTGAACATGCATAAACACCTCTGGAAGGATATACTGGGAATTTTGTATACAACTTAGAGAAAGGGAGAGAAAGTGGACATGTAAATGCATTGCTTGTTCCAAAAATAAATTAAATAAGTGTAAACTAAATGAATATAACTAAGTTCATGCTATCATGAGAAAATCATACTCCAGTGTGTAAATGCATGTAACTCACAGTGACATAGGTGCATATTTGAATTCCTAATATTGGTATCCAAGTGCTTCTTACTAGCCTAATTTCTCTCTCCTTTTCTGTAAAAATTTTGGTTCATAAATATCAATCTCTCTATATATATCATGTTATTTTGTGAGGAGATTTTTGATAAATACTACACACTAGTTGGACTAATCTGCAAGCATTTATTGTCTCACAGTGTGGTGGATTTGAATTGTGTACCCCAGTTTGGGCATGTTCTTAGTCTTTGTCTATATTCTGATGAGTGTGGGCCCACTGTAGAATCAATATCTTTAATATGATACTTCAGTCAAGGTTGGCTCAACTGATTTCTGGTTGGGCTTTAATCCAGATTTCAGGAGTCCTATATAAGCATAATGAAATTCTATTGCAGAGAGAGAACACCAAGGGGAGCAGCCAGAATCTGGTGGTCAACAGAATCCTGAAGAGAAAGATGAAGACACTTCCATGACAACTGTCATGTGACAGAAAAGCTAAGGACCCAAATGCCTTGGCAGCCAGCCCCAAATGGACACAGTCTTTAAGGAGAAAGCTTACCATGCTGATACCTCAATGTTGGACTTCTCTTAACCTCAAACCATGAATCAATTTTGTTTTAGCAGCAAGCAAACTACATTACTTAATTTTAAAGGCTAGATGGGCAACATGATATCAACAGGCCAAGTTTTTTCCTGTGGTCTGTAGGGCCCTAGTGAAGGCAATATTCCACCACAAGGAGAGCTCTCTCTGGCTCCTCCTGGTTTCTTCTGACATCTCAGGTCTGAATTTTTTCTATTCATAAGGCTTTCAGTCATAGGAATTAAAGCCCACCTTTATAAACTTTGCCCACACCAAATAGGATCTTTGAAAATGTTATTCACAAATAAGTCTACACACTGACATACTTCAACATATTCAAAGATACATAAAAATGGATACACAGCCACTAGATGCAGATTAAGACTTGAAAATGTTTCTTGTGAAAAAATAATTCAGTTCCAAATTCTGCATATCTGCACGTTTATGCAATGTCTCATCAACTGAAGTGAATTCATCCATCAAAAATGCTGAGACATAAACATAATAGAAATATAATTATAATGATTAAGAGCATGAAAAAATTTGTCTAAAATTAAGTGAAAGAAAGAAGGAATGAAATAGTATATATACCATGATGGCAATTTTGAAAAAAAATGTGTATCTTAAAAGAAAACCACAGGAAAAACATATATGTAAATGATAAATGCTCATGGTTGTAAGATAAAATTAAAACAAACAAACAAAATCTGTTGAATGTGAGCTCTGACACCTTGAACCAAGTTCATATCCTTTGGCAGTCAAAATTTCTGCTCATCATTCATTCTTTGCTTATTTCTCAGAACACTGTGTTGTAGTTACCTGTTTATAGATTTATTTGGCTTTCTGTCCTATCAGAGTGTGGGTTCCTGGACATCAGAAACTATTTTTCTTTCACCTTTGTATATTCCTCTCCCATTCCCACGTCTACACAAGTATGCATGTTACTAAGTGTTATTGAAACCGACTTGGAGCCTTTTTTTCTTCATTTGAAATATTTGAGATAACTATAATGCTCTTCATGCTAGGAGTAAGAATATGGCTATTGTTTGAGTCCATATATTATTTACTGCATCCAGGCTTGGGTCTCCAATCTTACCTAATATTCTAGTCTCATTTTTCTCCCTTCCTATAGTGGCCTTCCATGTTTTGTGAAAGAACCAAATCATCATGCATTGAAAAGCATGTATACCTTGAGTGAGCTATGAAAATTCACTTTAAAATGTGTAATAAAATGTGGCATCATTCGTTCTTTTTCCTCACAGATCTGAATCCAAATTGCAGTCCATTGATTTTAATATATATTTTCATCTATTATAATATCTCTCAGATTAGATATATTTTGAAATTAAGAATAAAATTTCCTTATGTCATAGTTTGATTAATGAGTTCTTATATTTTGAATGTTTAATAATGGTGAGACTTCTGAGAGTTTAACCATGAAATGGTAATGAACATTGAAAGAAGGGGGCACTGCTTACATGAGTTAAATATTCATTTTGAAAGTCTTACATGGCCCCTCTGTTCTAACCCAGGAGATCGACCATACTCAGACTTCAAGACTTTAGTTACTTTTATTGAGCTAAGCCCGTGGGCATCTGCAGCACACCTCACGCAGGAGAGAACTGCAGCCCCGAGGTTCTAAAATGGCTCCCTTTTATCGGGGGTTGCTGTTGTAGTTTCCAAGCAAGCAGGATGTACAGAAGCGGATTGTGGTGGTTAGCTAGCATTTGCACAACTTTGGTATGCAAGGTTCTGATAACTTGGGACACAGTTGAGATGTTTTTGCAAGGTCACTGAAGGGAGGGGAGGTTATGTGCTTCCCAGATAGGACACTCAGGGAACAATAGAAAATTTTCTTCTCTAAGTTACTTTGGGTAGGCTAATTTGGAGCTAGAGTACAACATTCCCCACTTCTTTAGTTAGTGGGTCAAATCATTGACTCATCGTAGTGGTCTGTATTCATTAGCAAGTGTTGGTAGGACTGGGCTAATACCATTAGTTTGACAGATTGGACTCGGTCCTTGACAAAAGTTACAAGTCTATTGATAATGATAGGACCACAAGTGAGGCCCAAAAGTAATAATATGAGAGGGCCTGCTAAAGCCGAAATTAAGGTAGTTAACCATG
>JAQZBX010052345.1:0-19181 GCA_029593785.1 Cabassous unicinctus
AGGTAATGTTTATGCATATCTCAATAAGACTTCATAGGCCTCCAATGTGGATACACCCCAAACAGAGGGGCTCCTGAGGGCTCTGGAGACACCCAAGTCCTATATCATAGGGTGGATATCCCTGGAGTTTTGTGACTTATCAGTGGGCCCTAATTTGGAATCTTGCTCCTGAGAGTGACAGAGTTGGACCCAAATATGTCTTCCCTGAACATGGCCCATCTGTCCCTTCTTTTCAAATCTATATATGGTGCCAGAGTTTGTAGGTGTACTTCCAGAGACCGGAGTCTTTGGACTGTCCATGTGCCAGCTGAGCCCAGAATCTCAGTGGGGCTACAACTCCTTCTCTACAGCTCAATGGACTCACTCTGGACACATGGTATGGAGATGATGATGGACAATTGCCATCCCAGGGAATGGAGAGAGCCTACAGTTGCAGGCAGGATAACCCCATACATCTTATCCATAGGATATATGCCCCCTCTCACTTGGAGGTGGAGTGGAAATCACCATCTCCGACTCCTTAGGATTGGAAGAAGAGATATGGACTAAAGCGGACTTACTGGTATTCTGTTACAGACACATTGTGATTCACACATTGGAAGTAATTACAACATTAATGTGGAGCCAGTGGCCACCAGATGCTTTATTGTCAAGGAGAGGGAAAAGCAGTTGTAATACAGGGGCTTTTTAGGGACATGGGAATTATCCTGTGTGACATTGCAATGACAGATATAGGCCATTTTATATCATCATATAACATGCAGAACTGTGTGGGAGAGAATGTGGTCTACAATATGGCATGTTTAGTGACAAAGCCCCAAGAGGTTTATATCTATTGCAGGTGATGTGCCACTCTAAGGAAGGATGTTTATGTGGGAGGTTTTGGAAGGAGTGGGAGCTGGGGCACATGGGAATCCCTACAATTTTTGTGTAACATTTATGCAATCTTAGTATGTTTTTTTAATTATTTTTTAAAAATTTTACATAGATGGCATTTCCTAGGCATGATATTCAATGAATTTCCATAAGTAGGCAGATATGTTTATGCCAGCCCCCACCCCTCTATGTGGACATACAAAGAACAAGAAACATCTATACTTGTATATAGATATTTATGCAAATTTGCATATAAATTTAAGGCAATACCTGTATCTCTTTGTACATATATCTGGATTTGATTTTAGTATCACCATTAAAAAGTATGAGTCTTTATAATTTTATAATCCTGATAAAATTTGAATAAATTTCAAGATGACTGCTAAACCCTAATACTTGTAATTTTTGAATACTCAAATTTATAATTTGTTCTTTGTCATGTTTCATTGTTTTGTGAACTAACACCGGTTCTTATTATAAAATTTTAATTGCAGAAAAAATAAATTTGTCCCAGATTGAAGAGGATGTTGAGTAATAAGCTGTGCTACATGAAAGTTTATTTGACTCTGATTTGTATATACTGAAGGGAAATGCCATCATGTTTACACATTCTAATGACATGAAATATTCATTTCTGTTGCAATAAGTTTGTGGGTCCAATCAAATACATAATAAAATTTAAATGATTGCTTTGAAATCAGTTTTCCTCCTGCTGGTAGCGAAAGGAGAAATCAGGGAGCTATGAAGCCTGAGAGGAATTTGACAACCCATTGCTGGCTTTGGGGGTAGAAAGACCTCATGCAAGAAGTGGAGAGTGGTTTCTAGAGGTAAGAGGGACCTCTGGCTAATACAATAGGAAATAGGGACCTCAATTCCTACAATTGCATAGAACTGTATATTGCCAACAGTCTGAATTATCCTGGAAGTGATTCTTCCCCAGAACAGGTAAGAGCCCAGCCCCTCTGACACCAGAATTCAGCCCACAAAGGAAACCAGCCAAGCCCACTCAGGTACTGTGAGATACTAGGTGGGTGTCATTTTAAGCCACTAATTTTGTGGTAATTTGTTAAGTAGCAACAGAAAAACAATACATTGCAAAAATTGTAATTTAAGCTTAGCTTTCTGTTTCATTAGCAACATACCTGAATTGTAGCAAACAATATTAGGTTACAAGTGTTAGAAAGTCTATCATGGTTTTCTTTAAAACATCTGGGTATTTTTTTGAAGAAACCAAAAATATACTTTTTCCTATGCAATCTAGGCCTTAAAAAAAAAAGTCAAAGTCAAGTATATCAAATAAAATATGCTGATGGTATGAAAACAGTCATTTAGCTTCAAAAATTTGGTTGGCACAAAAGGCATAAAAACAATTAGAGCAGCAATTTGGGTAATTTTAACAAAATAAATCTTAGTTGTGTTTAGCAATGAGTTAAAACTATATGACAAGAAACTATCAAAATATCATGTAAAAGAGATTTGAAGGTGTTCAAATGTTTGATCAGAGACTATTAGCAGTTTAGAATGACAAGGCTGTTCTCTTTATAAACTGATGTGGACAGGTCAAATAGCAAAATATGATTGTTTTATGTGTATATCCTTCTTTCTCTCAGGGAAATATGAGTGCATTCCACTCCCCACCTTCCAGCTTACACAAAAGAAAAAAACATTCTTTAAAAGAACTAGCCTAAATATGTACTAGACTATGATTCCCTGAAGCCTGTTCATAAAATCTGATTTTCCTATCCTAGAACCTAACTGGCATGGGGTCTATGGGAAAGCAAGACAGGATAAATAAATGAAGGACTAACATGGGTGATAAAAAGTATTTCAAGTGGGAGATATTAGAAGATTCTTGGATACAAGGACCAAAGAACGGCATAGAAAGAACTGCAGAGGTAAGTGGTGCCTTTTTGTGCAGCCCAACACTTTTCCATAGACTCCTCACATTAGAACTACCCAAACTTAACAGTCCTAAAAACATGTATGCCTTCCTAAATGAAGGAGTGAAGAACATCTGATCAATGAGTTTGTGATCACTCCTTGACTAAAGTGGAACGGAGCAGAACCAGTTGGGGAATTTCTCTGAGAACAGAGAGAATGTGGGCATACCCCCACACTTTAACTAGTAATTAACATCTTGTGGGGCAGATACCATTTTTTCACCTGAAAAATAATATATTGTAGAAATGAAGGTATATTGTAAATTGGATTAAACACATTGAAGTCTTAGATTTATCTATGAAGACTACCAAAGGGTTTTGGTCACAGTACAACTGTCCATTTGTGGGAAAACATGTATGTTTAAAATGAGGAAGAATTTCACAATAATTTTCTCAAAACCACGGATTAGGATAATTAAAAAAAACAACAAATCTGAATCTGTAATATTCAATTTCCATGATGTATGAACTTCATAGAAAATAACCATTAGGATATTGGAAAAACAATATTGAAACCTCAATGGAAACCAAATTGAACTTAGAAAACAAGTCAATAAATAAAATGGGCCAATAACCTTTTTTATTAGCTTACAAAATGTTTCCTTTTTTTTTTTCAGTGAGGGGCCAACATTCTATGCTGAATAAGCATTTTATGTTGCCATATTTTTAATTTCATGGAATTGTGCCAGAGATAGCAGCTGACCTAAGGAAGTTACTCCACAGACTGTCCAGGAACCAAAGTTTAAGTCTCCTCCATTCAAATATAAAAGCAGGTTAATCAGAATTGCTCTCTGAAATTCTGAATGAACTTAACAGGCTGGAGAGAGGAGAGAGAAGCTTGGATGGTGCATGGAAGAAAAATTTGTGTCTTAGCAACCAAAAGCAATGTGTAAGCAGACATTTTGAGAGATCATAAAGACATAAGAAGAATTTAAAAAGGCATACAGAGAATTTTTTACGTAGGATAAAATACAGAATGGGAATCACATGCAAGCTCTGAGAAAAACAGAGATGACAAGAAGCTGTTCTCTCCAGCATACTGAGCTACTGATGACTTTCTGGTTTCACCCCAAGTCTATTAGGCTCCTTATGATTAAAATGATATTACAAGAATAACATCATATATTCTGTTTTTAAATCACTAAATGAGCCTGTTTGAACCCCAATGCCTTTATTCATTACCACTAAAATATCCATTGCAATTTTATTATGAAGTAAAGCAAATAAAAGTAAGCCACTATTCTTTTAAAAGGAAAAGATAAGAGATGAACATTTAACAGAAAATCTATAGAGAACTGTAAAATAAGTGCATCCTAATTTCCTTGGCACGAAAGGTAAGGAAACTGACTCATGTTAAGAGATGACCACCAAATTTAGGAAGATGAGTCTGGTCAATTACATGGCCTTAATTTGTCAGTTTAGTGCCAGATTTACATTGTTAAGGAAAACAGAGAAGTTGCTGCACCTAATATGTAGAGAAGACATCCCTCTGATTTGGTTTGAAGATAAATTTCTATTGACTTGTCTTCCTATTCACCAATCCTGCCATCATGCGTGGAAGCTAAAACTCAATTTATATTGAAAGGTGAGAAATCTCTAAATAGATGGGAAATGTTTGTATACTTGGGAGCTTAACTTGTGGGTAACCAGGCAGTATAATATCAATCATATACTTTCACTTGGGGGCAAAATCAGCAGCAGCAACAACAACA
This sequence comes from Cabassous unicinctus, assembly GCA_029593785.1. Lineage (NCBI taxonomy): Eukaryota > Metazoa > Chordata > Mammalia > Cingulata > Chlamyphoridae > Cabassous > Cabassous unicinctus. The sequence goes on from JAQZBX010052345.1 coordinate 4,529, forward strand.
AAAACAGCAATCCTCCTAACTAGGATGTGTTACACTAATGGGAGTTTGGTGAAGTAATTATATATTCTGGTAACTGGTTTCCTGGAAGAAGCATGGGATAAGGATGTCACGGTTCATTATATAGATTTTCACTTAGTCCTTGCATGTGCAGCTGCAAATTTCATCATTCTCCTCCACAGCACAATTTCTCTAAATAACAAGAATAGCTGCTGACTTATTAGGGTAGCAATAGGAAAAGGAAAAGTCACTGGTTTAGGGTGTTGGTTGGGGAGGTGGCATTCAGGACACAGTGAACCTGGAACAGGCTTCTAGGGAGTGTGTGAGTGATCATTCTGTCATAATGTGTTATATCAGTGGGTGGAGACCCACATAATGAGTGGGAAGGAGTTTGATTCCCATCTTTGGGAGAACCTATTTGTTCAGAAATAGACAGGTGGGAGTCTCTCAAGAGCAAGGGTGGTTCTTAATAGGGGAGGGCAAACCAGTGTATCAAGACCTCTTGTTGCATGTAACTGAATCTTGTCACCCAAAAAGTCAAGCCAGAGGGACATCATGGCCCACAGAGGGAGGAGCTGGGAAGAATAGAATAGATCAAACAGGGGATATTTAGTGGAAATGCTCTTTATTACTATACAGTGATGGACACAGGACATGGTAAATTTAATCAAATTTTATAAAAGTGTACAGTCTAAAATGTAAACCATAGAATAAACCATTGACAATGTTTAGTAGCTATGTTTCACTATTTGTATATCAGTTATAACAATGCTACCAACCACATATAAAAAAGTATTAATATGGGGGGGGAAAGAGGGAGGATGGTGGCAATATGAGAGTCTCCTGTATTCTGTGTGTGACTTTGCTGTGACCTAAAACTTCTTTGAAAACAAAATGAAAAATAGTGAGACACGGGGGAATGAGAGGGGGAAGGTGCCATGGTACTGACTGGACACTAGATATTGCAGTGATGTAAGGCAAAAGGCAAAAAAGTATTCTTTCATTTTTCATTTTTTACAATCCCAATTTTTAAAATTTTATTTTATTTTTAGTTTTAAATTTTTTAAATATATCTTATCTCTTACATTTACACTTATCATTTCATTTTCCCATTAATTATATTCACTATTGTAATGGCTTCATCTATGAAGAAGCTTTGGATCACAGAAGGGTTACAACTGGGGTGGGGGAGGATTGCTGGTGTGGGGTGTCAGGGATGGGGGATGCATGGGAGGAAGTTCACCTAAGTATAAATATAAGGTATATAAAAATGTTCAAATGTTCATGGAGCATTGTCACAAGGGTAGAGAATCACTCAATAAATGAAAGAATACTGAATTTCCAACCTGGATACCTCTGCCACATTCTCTAAGGGAGCAGCAACAGTCCCCCAAGTGCAGGGGTAGTGACTGGGAAGGAGGATGATCCACTGATGGGACTTTGATATTGATGATTAGCATTATGAGTCTTTGTTCTTGAAATTGAAACAGCCTATTTTTATGGGGTGCCTAAGGGTTGTCTCCTGAAAGCCTCCTCATTGTTCGAATGTGGCCTCTCTCTTAGCCAAACTCAGCATATGAATGCATTACCTTCCTCCCAGTGTGGGACATGACTTCCAGGGATGAGCCTCCCTGGCACCAAGGGATTGCTACCAAGTGCCACATGCAATGTGACTGGAAAAAGACCTTGAATAAAAAAGGGAAAAGGTAAAGACAAATGTTTATATGGCTAAGAGACTTCATAGTGAGTCAGGATAAGAAGTAAAAAAAAAAATGAGTTGGGAGGTCATCCCAGAGGTAAGGCTTGCACACATCTCAGTAGGATCTCATAGAATTCTAAAGTGAATATTACCCCAAATAATGGGGCTCCTGGGGGCTCTGGAGACACCCAGGTCCTATGCCAGGGTGGATAGCTCCAGAGTTTGGTGCCTTGTTAGTGGGCTCTACTTTGGTATTGGTGCTCCTGAGTGTGACAGAGCTGGACTCAACTATGCCTTCCCTACACATGCCCCATCTGCCCCTTCTATTCAAACCTATACTTGCTGCTGGAGTTTGCATGTGTACATCTGGAGACTTGAGTATTTGGGCTATCCATGTGCCAGCTGGACCAAGGACCTTGGTGGAGCAGCAAGTCCTACTCTACAGCTCATTGGACTCACCCAGGACAACTGGTGGGGAGAATATGATGGCAAATGGCCATCCCAGGGAATGGAGTGTCTGTAGCTGGAGGTAGGATAATCCCATCCATCTTCCCCATGGGATATAAGGCTCCTCTCAATAAGAGGTTGGTTGGACATCACCATCCCAGACTTCTCAGGATGGGGGGAAGAGCTATGGACTAGAGTGGACTTACTGGTATTCTACTATAGACATATAGTAGAATCACATATTGTGATTCAAGCTGTGGAAGAAATTACAATATTGATGTGGAGCCATTGGCCACTGGAGGCTCTGGGGGCAGGAAGAGGGAAAAGAAGTTTAATACAGGGACTTTTTCAGGACTTGGGAATTGTCCTGAGTGATATTGCAATGACAGATATTGGCCATTTTATATCATCATATAACATGCAGAATGGTGTGGGAGAGAATGTGGTCTACAATGTGAACTATGGTCCATGCTTAATGGCAGGGCACAAGATGTATTTATCAAGTGTAATTAATGTGCCACACTAATGAAGGATGTTTATGTAGGAGGTTGTGGGAGGTGTGGGAGGTGGGGCTTATGGGAATCCCTATATTTTTTATGTAATCTATGGGAATCCCTATATTTTTTATGTAACATTTATGTAATCTAAGTATCTTTCTGAAAAAATAAAAAAGTTAAAAAAAATAAACATATCACATAAAAAAAAAGAAACCACTTTCTTTGCTCATCCATGAGACACAACTCCTCATCCATTAAAGTTTTATCATGAGATTGCAACATTTTAGGGAAAACTTTTTGGTTTCACTTTTACTCCTACTTCTCTTACTATTTCCACACTATCTGTAGTTAATTCCACACTGAAGTCTTGAACCCTTCAAAGTCATCCATGAAGGTGGGGATCAATTCTTCCAAACTCCTGTTAATTTTGATATTTTGACCTCCTCCCATAAACCACAAATGTTCTTAATGGCATCTAGAATGGTGACTACTTTCCAAAAAGTTTTCAATTTACCTTGTTCCCAGATCTATCTGTGGAATCACTATGTATAGGAACTATAGCCTTATGAAATGTATTTCTTAAATAATAATACTAAAATCAAAATTACTCTGATCCACAGGCTGCAAAATGGATATTGTGTTAGCATGCCTGAAAACAGCATTAATCTTTTTGTACATCTCCACCAGTGCTCTTAGAAAACCAGGTTCATTGTCTATGCACAGTCATATTTTGAAAATAATTTTTTTTCTCAGCATTGGTTCTCAAAAGTGAGCTTAAAATGTTCAATAAATCTTGTTGTAAACTTACATGCTGTAATATGGGCTTTATTTTTCCATTTTTAGACACCGACAGAGAGCATAATTTTAAGGAACCTAGGAGTTTAGTATGATAAGTCAACATTTGCTTCAATTTAAAATCACCAGCTACATTAGTCCCTAATAAGAGTCAGTCTGTCCCTTGAAGCTTTGAAGCCAGGCATTGACTTCTCTCCAGCTATGAAAGTCTTTGAGGATATTTTCTTCAAATATAAGGCTGTTTTGTCTAAAATAAATATCTGTTGTTTAGTGTAGCCACCTTCATCAATTATCTTAATTTAATTGGCATTTGCTGCTTCACTATCATGTTATGAAGATTGCTTCTTTCCCTAAATCTCATGAACCAACCTCAGTTAACTTCCATCTTTTCTTCTGTAGCTTCTTCACTTCTCTCTTTTCATGGAATTCTTCACAGAAGAGAGTTAGGTTCTTGTTCTGGATTAGCCTTTAGTTTAAGGGGATGTTGTGGCTAGTTGATCTTTTATCCAGATAACTAAGTCTTTCTCCATAGCAGTATTATGTCTGTTTTGCTTTCTTATTATTCATGTGTTCACTGGAGTGGCACATTCAATTTTCTTTAATAACTTTTCCTTTGTAGTCACATTTTGGCTGTTTGGTGCAAGAGTCCTAGCTTTCATCCTATCTCTGCTTTTGACAGGTCTTGCTCACTCAGCTTAATAATTTCTAGCTTTTGATTTAAAGTGAGAAAAGTACAACTCTTCCATTCACTTGAACACTTAGAGGCCATTGTAGGATTATTAATTGGCCTAATTTCAATATTGTTATGTCTCAGGGAATAGGGAAGCCCAAGGAGAGGGAAAGAGGTGAGGGAATGGCCAGTTGGTGAGCAGTCAGAACATCACAACATTAAACAATTAAGCTAACCCTCTTATAAGGGCATGGTTTGTGGCATCCCAAAACAATTTGAAAATAATATCAAAGGTCACTGCAAACAGATAACCAGAAAAGATATAAAAATAATGAAAAAGTTTGAAATATTGCAAGAATTACCAAAATCTGATGCAGATACAAAGTGAGCTTATGCTGTTGGAAAAAGTGCTGATAGACTTGCTCAATGCAGGGTTTCCACAAACTTTCAATTTGTAAAAGTTGGAATATCTGCAAAGCACAATAAAGTACATGCAATAAAATGATATATACCTGCACCTAATGTCACCATAAAGATGACCCTAGGTACATGAAGATATAAAGAAACACATAATTTCTGAAGATTCAAGCATTTCAAAAATGTGTAAGATAAAAAGCTCTCTTTTCCAACCTTTCCTAAAAAGATAATCAATACTAATAGTTTCTTATGATTCCCTTCAGTATAAAAATAACCTTATGCCTATACCTATATATACTTACTGTTTAATTGTGCTTATATTGACAGAAATGAATACTGCTATTACATAATTCACTCCTTTATTGTATCATAACAATCTTTCCTTAGTAGTGCTTACAAAAGAATATACATAAGTCAAATCAGGCCAGACTTATACATACACAGTGGAGGACCTGCCAGAAAACAGCCCTCTCCCAGGGAAATCCAAAGGAACTGGCAGTGTGAGCAGATGAAATGATAAGTAGCATCCAATTTTCATGATTGAGCTTGTAGTCAAATGTTTGGGATGTAGATTAGGACACATTTATGGAGATGACATAAATTGTCACCATCCAATCCATCCATTTATTTATTAAGACTCATAAAAACCCTTTTAAGATATCTTGCCTCCACAAAATAATAGTCTTCAGGAATTTTTTTTTAAATTTGTTTCTTTTTTGAAAAGAAGATGTCCTCATTTTTTTACTGAGTTAGGAAGTATAAGCCAAATCAGTTACAATATCATCTCAAAGACAGTGGCAAGCCATATTCTCCAAATTATATATTGATATAGATAATCTTTCTCCTCTACCACCCATTATCTCATGCTTGGATAACACCTTCAGTTTGTTTGAGATTTTGCCTGATAGGATGACTGAAAACTTGATCTCCAAGAGTCTGATCTAATAGTTGCCTTGTTCTTGTTTGGTTGTGGTTGCTGTGATTGTCCATTTAAAGCTATCATTGGGTGTGCAAACACTAAGACATGCTCCAGTGAATTCTCTGTGTCCTGGATATAGTTCTCCTTGGCCACCATTACCATAGCATTTCTAGCTACTCAAGTTAATTAGAATCAAGTACCTTAGCCAGACAAGTAACATTTCTTTCCTGGTTTTTCACTGGTTTGAAGAGCACAAAATAGTGGTTCCATTTCAATGGAACCCCAATGATCTCCCCACCAGTTATGTTATCTTCTTCAGGACCTTTACCCTGGTGAAATTGAAGACTCTGAAAGTGGGGTCCTAGGGGTGTCAGCCATAGGGGTCACATCTGCTTCTACCCATTAGAATCCATATTGATGGATATAAGGAAAATCGGGACACAGTAACACATATTAGGCAGTGGTTGAGAGTATATATTGAATCCTGAGGACAGCATCCCAACTTCTCATAGAGTTAAATTCTAGTTCCTTAATTGAGACCTTAACAAGCCTTTCCTCTCTTCTGTCAGGCTTACTGCATATGAATGATAAAGTACTTGGTAAAAACAGTGATTTCTGAGGTCATGTGAAAAACTTCACCCATGTGGCAGGCTTCTAGGGCTTCATGGGATTTCTCTCCTCCATATGGCATGCATTTATCTTACTAGGGCAATTAAGGTACTTGTTAATTCCTGGTCCAATTACGATGATACCATTAATACATTCTGGAAAATGTTCAGAAGATAAAATTCCCTGAAGATAAAATTAAGAAAAAGGAGGAAATAACATTTCCCTAGAAAAAAACAATAGCTGTATACTTTCATAGTTTCAATATAAACGTGCACTGATTTTGAGCCTCCCTATTCATGACATCAAGAAAAATGCATTCACCAAGTGGCAAGATTTATGGAATCACACCAAATGTCAAAGACTTAGGAAAAAGAGCTGTGATTGGAGTTTAACTACCATTCACAATACAATTCAGAGACTATACAGGTTAATATGACAGAAATATGATGGATAATGTTGCCTCTGCATTCTTCAATCCTTCCGTATTTTCACTAATCTCTGCAATACCTTCCAAAATGAAACACTGCTTCTGATTTACAATCTTTTCTGGGGTGGATAAAGGAATGTTCCAGGAGCTTCCATTTGATCATTTATGCTGAATGGGCACTTATTCCACAGAAAAAGAACCAATAAAAATATTTTAGCTACTAAATAAATTCAGTGATGGAGAAACTAACCTGACTTGAATCCATGGACCCATTATTTCCACTGTAAGATGAATTTGGCCTGAACACTATTACTGGTCTTTGTAATGTCCTGCTTTAACCAGAGGATCCATAATAGCATTTTGAGTCACTTGCTATCATTGTCAGCTCTGAAGTCATATGTAATAATCCTTGAAGATTGTAGGCATTCTTCTTTCCCTATGCAAATTTACAAAGGCACTATACATCCTTTTGGATAATTATCAAATGGATATTTATATATATTTTATATGGTCTTGCCTTAAGGAGACCTAACATCCCATTGAAGTATTGGGCATTGGGTCTGAAATATCATTTAATTCTGCACCTGAGTGAGGGACTACAGTTTTCCACTGCAGTAACTGACATTAATACTTTTCTCATCAGGTTTTATTATTATTATTAAACAAGTCATGTTATATCCTCGTTGTTTGTCCATCTATCTCTTACTTAAAAACACCATTATCCATTTCCATTTTCATAGAACTTGCAGAAAAAGGCACCTGAATATACTTGGTCCATGATGTCACTGTGATAATTATATTCAATTTGCCTCTACTACTTATTAACTGTTGCTATCTGCCACTCTAGAATCTCATAATTCTCATTTATACCAGGAAGCAAGTTCTAGGGAAGCATCTTCATTTATCCTTCCCACAAAGCATCTAAAAAAAATCTGTGCCCCTCTCACCAGTGCATCCCTTATTTTATTGAAAGATTGTCTTCTGGGTCCACTGAGAAAACATAGTCAACTCATGGATACTCTGTCTTTAGATTCTACATTCTCAATGCTCTGAGCCCTTTATTCCCTTCTTCAATAGTAAGTCAAGGAACTTTCTTTATCTTCATTTCACTTACTGAAGGCTATTGTAGTAGACAGAATAATGACCCCAAAGATATCCATACTCTAATCCCTGGAACCTGTGAATATATGAGTTTACATGGCACAGGGAAATTAAGATTACAGGTGGAATTAATGTTGTTAATCAGCTGATCATAAAATAGGGAGATTATACTGGATTATGCAGGTGGACTTAAAATAATCACAAGAGTCCGTAAACATGGAAGAGAGAGCAGAAGAGACATTCAGAGGGAGACAGAGTGGAAGAAAAGTCTAAAGGGATGCAACTTTTCTGACATTGAAGATGGAGGAAAGGGGCCATGATTAAAGGAATATGGGCATCCTTTAGAAGGTGAAAAAGCCAAGGAAATGATTCTCACCTGGAGCATCCAGTAAAGAACTTAGGCCTGCTGATAATTTGATTTTAGCAAGACCTGTGTCATATTTCCAAGTTAGAGGTCTATCAAAATGTATAAAATATAAATTGGCTGTAATTTGTTACAGGAATATTAGAAAATGAATACAACTATCATCCTGTGTATAGGTCCATATGTGTTTGTCAGAACATTAAGCCCCAAGTCACAGATGAGTGCCCTTATGTCAAAAATTCCTCAAGCTTCAGACTTATATTCCAGATCCCCTCCCATGTGAAATGTTGCCCTGAATACCCCTGTATTAATTAGCCTGGTCCTGAAATTTCCACATGTATATCATTTCCTTCTAAAGAAAGTATTGCACTTTCATGCTTGGATTTCCTAATACTTGCCTAGCATTAACTGTTTGGAAGCAATATGAGATAAAAGAAGAAGATCTTGAGGAGAACAAACATCTTTCATGACAACTTCTTCAGATGAGATAATAGCACAGTATCTAAGCAAGAGAAAGTGATAATTTCCACAGTCAGAAGAGAGAATTTCCATTCCTAATTCAGTCATCCAGCTTCTCCTGGAGAATTCATCTAAAATCTTCAACTGATTTCCCAGTTTATAGTCTGCCCTATGGACTTTGGACTCATGCATTCCCATAGTCATGGAAGACAATTTTATAAAATTTTATATTATTTACTTATATTTCTTGTCAGTTGTTTTTCCCTAGAGAACCCTGTCTAATACACAATCCAAATAATCAAAACATTCCTAAGATAAAGAATTTCAGAAGAGTAATTTTTTTCTCTTCACATTCTGCCATGTTCTAAGGAGCTAAGTAAACACATGGTAAAAATTTCAAGTATAAACCTGTGAATTAGAAGGGAGATCACCTAGATTATATATATATAGTCCCTTTCAACATGGAGCATCTATGATTATTTGAATTTCATATTTTCTATTGATTCCTTGATCAGAAATGCCAGTACTGAAATGTCAAATAATGGAAAGAGTCTGGAAGAGGGAACATCTACCAGTCTGGGGATATAAATATATAAAGGGGTAACTATAAAGAGAAAACACCAAGCATCAGCATAAAGAAGGACAGAGAAACTCCACATCAAAACCAAGAGTAATCTTAGTATGGCAATAAAGGCAGACAGACAATAGTGAATAACATCTAAGGCAATGAACCTAACATACCTGTTTTTACCTGGTGCTGTCTTTCTTCCTCTAAATAGAACTGACTCAATACTAACCAGTGTATTTGTTCATTGTCTATTTTTGTGAAGGAACTAATTCTCATGCTCTAAGATAGGGTTATATCTTGAAACTACAGTAACAAGAAAATATTTTCCATTAAATTATCTAGGTCAACCCAAACTATGAAGAAGGATTTGAAATGTCTATTCATCTTTCATCATATGAGATCAATGTCTTGCTCCATAACTTCCTCGTGGCAATTTTTACTTCTGCATTCCTCAGCATATAAATCATAGTGTTGAACAAAGTTGTTCTAATTGAATAAAATACAGCTATCATCTTATCCATGGGGAAGGTGGTTGCAGGACACTTGTAAATAAATATGCAAGGACCAAAGAACAAGATAACCATGATGATGTGAGAGATGCAGATAGAGAAAGCTTTTCTCCGCTCTTCAGCACTGTGTTGTCTGAGAGAATGTAAAAGGATAGCTTAAGAAACCTTCAGCATGGTAAAATTCACTGTGCAAATGGCCCCATTATTTGACCCCAATAATAATTTGGTCACATACGTATCTATACAGGCAAGTTTCAACAAGGGCTGCAAGTCACAAAAATAGTGATCAATCACATTGGGACCACAAAAAGGTAAGCTTAAGGCCAGAAAAATCTGAGCAGAAAAATGCACACAGGATCCCAACCTATGCCACTGCCACCAACACAGTGCAGACCTACCAGCTCATGATGGTCGTGTAGTGCAGGGGCTTACATATGGTCACATAGCAACCAATAAACATGAAGATGAGGATGAAGATCTCCAGGCAGCCAAAGAAATGGAATGAAAAAACTTGGATTATGCACTCACTGAAGGAGATAATGGTCTTTGAAAGGGCATCCACAATCATTCTAGGGGATGTAGAATTAGAGAAGATGGTATCAGATAAGAATAAGTAGAACAGGAAGAAGCACATTGGACTCCCAACACCTGACTGGTCTTGATGATAACAATAATCAGTAAGTTACCCAGCAAGGTTCCCAAGTAGAAAAGTAAGAAAATGATGAACATTATTTTCTTGCCAAAAGTATCCTGGGTCAACCCAAGCAGAATGAACTCAGTCATATTATTATGAAGCTTCATAATTTCATGAATGAGAATATGTAATTGTGAAATGGTTTATCTGCAAAAATAAAGGAATTGATATATGGTGATTTTATGGAATAACATAAGCAAATTAATTCATAGTACTGTGTAATGTTATAGACTATTTTAATCAAAATGAATATTCATCATCAGGGACAGTCTAGTTGTAGTTTCTTCTTAAGTCACTTTAATTCTTTGTTACTCAATTTTTGATAATATTTCATTGGGTCACTATGATTCAAATGATCTTAAAGGTGATACTCTCCTAAAACTCTCTTCAAATGCCACTCCTTCTTAGCTTTGGCGTGATGCTGCTTGTAACCGTTGGCCAATTTGATGTAATTATGAATTCCAAAAATATAATTGGATCATGCTTGTAAACTGATCTGTTAATCTGGGCATGATTGAATTATGATTAGGGCGTTGACTGGGCCATGTCAGTCAGTAGGGTGTTGAGCCCCACCCCCTGGTGGGTGGGGAACTGAATATAAAAGGCAAGGCAAAGAACAGAGTTGAAGTAGTCTTTTGAGAAGCAGTCTTTTGAGAAGCAGTCTTTTGAGAAGCAATTTTGATGTTGGAAAGAAGGCCCCAGGAGAAGAGAAGCAAGCAATTTGCCTGATCGTCTACAGCTGACCTTGTGGAGAAACCAGGAGCTAAGCCCGGAAAGAAAGGCAGCCCTGGGAAGAGAGGAACCCCAGAAGCCTGAACCCTAGCAAATGCCGGCAGCTGTCTTGTTCTAACACGTGGCAATGGAATGTGGTGAGAGAAGAAACTTAATGCTTTATGGCCTGGTATCTGTGGACTTCTACCCCAAATAAATACACTTTATAAAGGCCAACCCATTTTTGGTGTTTCACATTAGCACCCCTTTGGACTGACTAATACACTGCTGTTATTATTTTTACTTATTCAATGAATGTAAAGTCTAGACACATGGATCCAATTTATTTTTACTTCATTATTATTTACTTCTATTTATTGTTTTCTTGGGACATGGGTTTTTTCATGGTTTGTCACTCAACATTTAAGGTATATTTATCTGCCTTTGTTAATTAATGTAAAGTCAAACAACACCCCCCCAAATAATGTCTTATTTATGCATATATGTATACATTACATATTAGTTATGCATATTTATATGAATTTTATTACTTACAAATATATATTATGTCCCACTTCTTTACTGCACAATCGATCCCATATATTCCAGCTCAAAGAGAAGAACAGGAAACAATTATACCTTCTATATAATCTGTTTCTACCTTCAAACAACTTAATAATATTTAGTACCTGACATATACCAAACAGAAATGAATGTTCTGTGTAATAGAATATCTCAAACATCCCCATTTCTATTTTTCATATTTTTCATCTTCCAATTTCTGAAAAGCAACCATTAGAACACTGAGTCCCTGAAGTTACATTTCTAAATGAAAAGGTCAGGGGAGAGTCTTAACAGTAGTTCATATTTTTGCATGCAAATTTTAGCTTAAGCATTTTAGACCTGGATTGGCATGTGAGAGAGGTTATCAATGGGAAGTTAGTTTGGGACCAAATCATGGATGTAATCCCCAATGGGATGTGTTCCATCCTGATTCTGAAAATCTCATATTCCTGGAATACAGCAGAGAAGCAGAAGAGGGAGGGAGATGTGGTTTTAGAAAATAGGGATGGTGGATTCCTGATAGGTGAGTTCTTCATTAAATTGTCCTGGAAAAGTCAATGATTATAGAACTTTGAAATGTCACTTTTTTTCATCAAGAATTTGTTTTTCAAATTTAGAATGGAACATTATTATGGGCTTTACATCCAAGAACAAAAACTTTTTCCTGTATCTTTTTTGCCTGTATGACATTGGAAAGCACACTATATGCAAGTAAAAATATAAAAAGAAATGTTATATATTTAAATATAATCTAACAATTTACTTGGTCTGTTGTGTCCCCCGCCTCCCATCCATACCTCTAATCCACTAATTTAAAAGTTGTAAATTGGCCAAATCCCAGATTATGACAGAAGAAAATGATTACCTTAAGCACGGGACATTTTTTTATTTTTACATTAGTCCTTGGTCTTTAGGGGATTCAAATAGAGGCTTTACATTGTTCATATTCTTTCAAAACTGATGTAAGAACACATGCCCACTTTTTTCCAGGGGAGTATGCAGCACCTTTCAAAAGGTTGTCAGAGGAATCTGTGACACAAAAATGGGTAACAATGTTATGGAGACAAAATAGCACTGGTAAAATAACACATTTTCTAAAAACTACTGTACTTACCTCAATTCCTCAAACAAGATTGGCCAAATTTAGACTAGCTTCTGAATGCTAAATTTGTCAAAACAAAAGAAAATTATACGTGGAATGTTTTGGTGTAGGGGGGCAACAAAGAAGTGCTGAAAAATAGTAGTCAGGAGAAGGTGGGAAATAGATAATGGTGTAATACAGACTGTGAGATGGCTCCATCTATGTTTAAAAACATAAGTTACAGTGAGAAACACAGACTGTGAGGTGGCTCCATCTATGTTTAAAAACAGAAGTTACAGTGAGAAACATTGCTCCTCCTTAAGGACTCTCTTAAACTGGCCTCCACAAATTCAGTTAAATGAGGCTTCTACCTTTAGGACAATCCCTACACTCACGTTATTCCTATACTCTAGAGTCCATTCTCTTTGGGAAGGTTAACAGATTGTTCCAGCTTCTTTAACTCTCAAAAGCCCAGATTAAAGAATGTGTCTTTACACATTCTTTCTTTGAACTCTGCATACTATTTAACTTAATCCCATGACTCCTGCTATCTGGTCAAGATAACCTGGAAAATGGGCTGGCCAGGAAACCAAAAGGATGTCATAAAATTCAATATCCATTGCTTATGTTTCTTATATCTTGTTGTCCCAAATATCCTGAAATTAATATATAATTGTTTCCCCAAATCTTATCAGGCAGATAAGCAGGAGCACTGTGGAGGGACACTGTTCAACAGATGACAAGGGAAAGGTTGTGCAGGGACAAGTTTTCAGGAACTCCCCACCAAATATAGGGAAAGTTATCATTGAACTTCTTTATATAGCTTTTACCCTTTTCATCATTATGTGTGCTCTGAACTCTCTCTGAAAAATACTTATTCAAATTGTCTAACCAATTCTCAGAAATGTGAGTCAACTTAAATTATATTCTTTGGATATCATGTTTGGAAACATGTGCAGAGTAATAATTCTATATTGTGATATACAGTATTTGATCCAATGATGCCAAAAAGATATGGAAAATCTGGTCTTATCCAGAAACTATATCAAGATCCTCACCGCCATTAATCTTTTCTCTAATTTCTCATTAGATATAATCTCTTCTATCACTCATAGTTCTTAGTGAGGACTTATCTTGTCCTGTCACCTTACATTAAAGCATCTTTAAACTTTTCTATACTGTGCCATTTCAAGAAACTGTAAGAAACCGTAAGACATGAAAGGAATTTCTGCTTCTATCGCCATACAACATTGACAACTTTTTTACATACCAGGTGTTCATGAAATATTTGTTGAGTTCAAAAGACTGATTTTCCCCAAAGCTTATATTTTAATCTATTTATTTCTTATATTAACAATTAACCTCTAAAGTAATTGATTTGTTCATTTTTTTTTCTATTCCTTTCTCAGAGGATGTGGGTGCAGTAATCATAAGACATACGCAAGTATATAAGAAGATTATGTGGGATTGTTCTATAATGATATAAACCTGAGTTCATATAGATGGAAATAATCTTTCATTTATGTTATAAGACTGTCTAAATTAGGGTCAAGTTTGTTCATCCCTTTTTGAAACCAGCCTGTTTATAGAATGCTGAAAAAAAGTTCCTTTCTACCTTCCAGAGGGAATATTTTAAGACATAAAGATGTAAGCTACTGGTGTACTAGATAGTAGGATTCCTTAAAGTTTTCCTTCCTTTACTAGTCAGAAACATGCCAGATTTTATAAAGTTTAACTTTTGGTTTGTCTATTGAAACTGTAAGAATACCAAGTGAAACTCTCCTTATAACTGGTAACAAGGGTTTGGAGATGTAAGGACCCTCAAGAAGACCAAAGTTACCAGGAAAAAAAGGAAAAATTCAAATAATGTGAGAATGGAGTTACGAGAACAGACAGAAGAAAGAGTACATCATTTATAAAAGAAGAAAGTGATCATCAAAGAAAACTCCATACACACCTTATACCCTAAGTTATCCCTCCCTCTATTAGAAGACAGACTTTATTTGTTAGGTAATTTATTTATAAGGTACTATTTGGTGGGGGGGGGGCAACATGGTGTTGTACATCCTAAGGTTCTATGTTGGGGGCTCCATATATCTCCTACCAAGGAAACATAGATTTATAG